>PVIR01004325.1:0-80140 GCA_004026965.1 Petromus typicus | reverse complement strand
CTTGCCTCATAAGTGCAAGGTCCTGAGTTTGATCCCTAGTACCCCCAAAAAAGGGCAGGACGCAGGTATGGGGGTGAGGAATAGGGAAAAACAGCTACATGAAGACAGACTGGAGAGTATGGTTACAAGTCCAGTAACCCAAGGACTGCTGGCAGCTACCAGAAGCTCAGAGACAATGAATCCTTCCCCAAAACCCTTACAGAATGTTACAGCATCCTTTCCTGTGCAGGGTAAACTGAGAAATTCTGGGCCACTGTCTCTCTGAGGACACTGAGATCTGCCTGTGTACAGGAGGGACTGGGAAGGCTGGGAGAGGAGTCTGCGCCTTCAGCAGACTAATCTGAGTTACAGCCAACCCTCGGGAATGAAATAAGTTCGTAAGTGAAGGGTGTGCTGTATTTGGTAACTGCTCGTATTTCCCAGCGAGTTCCCTGGTGGCCCAGGCTGGACTGCTTTGTTCACATCTGTGTCTTCTTGTCCAGGAGGCCTTCCTGGGGGCAGGCCGCCCACCTACTCTGGAGACCCTCACTCTGCCCTCAGACACTTAAGGGGCCATTACCTGCAAGTGTGTTCCCTTATTGCTTTGTGATCTCTAGCAGGGCTGGTGAGCAGTATCATAGTCACTTTATGTCTCCAGCACTCTGTTCTACATATTCCAAAAATATATGACCGAATATCCTTACGCCTATCTGGAGTTCCTAGAAACCACTCGGTCCTACAGCCATTAAAGAGATGGGCAAGCTGGGCCAGGGGTTTACCTCAGTGGTTCCAGTGTCTGCCTTGCAATCACCAGGTCCCCTAAGTTTGATCCTGTAGCATATACTACAATGTGGGCATGGTGGCTTACGCCTGTAATCCCAGCACTCAGGAAGCAAAGGCAGGAGGACTGCCTTGAGTTAGAGGCTAGACTGGGCTACATAGTGAGCTCAAGGCCAGCCTGAACTACAAAGTGAGACCATGTCTCAAAAAAAAAAAGAGATGGATGGGGCCGGGGAGTTAGCTCAGTGGTTCCGGCGCCTGTCTTACAAGCGCAAGGACCCGGGTTCGATTCCCCGGTAACCACATAACAATACTGGGTGTGGAAACCTACACCCAGCAGCAACCAGTACCACATACCACAGTGCCGGGCGTGGTGGCTCACGCCTGTAATCCCAGCACTCGGGAGGCAGAGGCAGGAGGATTGTGATGTGAGTTGGAGGCTGAGCTGAGGGCCAGCCTGAACCACAAAGCGAGACCCTGTCTCAAAAAAAGAGAGAGGGAGAGAGAGAGAGGTGCAATCCGAGGCCCACACTAACTTTTGTAGGCTTTTGCTATCAGGAAAGGAAGCAACGAAAAAAAAAAAAAGAGATGGAGATGGGCAGGCTGATGTACCGGCACACACCTGCAGCCCCAGCACTGGGGCAGCTGAGGCAGGAAGATCACCTCAAATTAGAGTTCAGGCTGGGATAAACCATGAGTTCAAGGCCAGTCTGGACTACACAGTGAGACCTTGTCTGAAAAAAATCCTGAGTTCAATACCCAGTTCCACAAAAAAAAAAAGAGAGAGGGAGAGAGAGAGAGGTGCAATCCGAGGCCCACACTAACTTTTGTAGGCTCAGCAACTCTCTTGAGACGTTTACCAGGCCACAGCCTGCAGCTGGGGTGGGTGCTGCCAGCAATCTGGAGAACGCTCTGACTCCTAGAAAACCTGCCACATGCCAACCTTCCTGATTCCTCCACAGCAGAGCCCTGGCCCAGAAACGTGCAGGCAGGGACTGGTCCCTACAGTGTGTACCACGTGCAGATGGGCTTTTTCGGAAAAAGCTCAAGGCCCAGAGCTGGAGTTGTTGCCTCAGATCTGTTCTCACTCCCAGGACAGAGCGGGGTTTTCTCTCCGGCCACTGATTGTTAAGATAGTCTAGATTCTACCAAAGAGAAGTTGCATATCTGAAATGTAGTTATCGACTGAAGAACATACAAGCGTGCTTGTCATGTTAGTGCTCAGCAAAGACTAGTTGGTATTTTATCTCTTTTTGTGTGAGGCACATATAATGAGCTCAGGAAACTCATTTTTCAGGAGAAACTGAGGCAGAGAGGCATGGTGACATCCAGGGTCACAATGAGAGGCAGGGCTGGGGTTTGAACCCATTTATGCCAGGGCTGCCACCCATCCCCGATGTATTTCCTTTATCAAATACCAAGCTCCATATAGCAGGATCCTGGTACCTGCTGTGCCCTCAGACTGGGAGATTTTCCTTTCCGTTCTTTCTTAGGTGATTTTAAGTGATTAGTTCTCAGCCCGAAAGCCCCCTCCCTCAGAGAAAACCCCATATGCTCCTCCCATATGGCCCCAATTATGGTCCCTAAAGCATGCATCCCCAACTGAAGCAATCTGTCCGTGCTCCCCTCAACTGGCCACGGTCTTCCTCACCCTCAGCCACAGGGGACTGTGAAGCCAGTTCCGGTGTAAAAATGCCTCCCTCCCCTGAGATCTCTCCCAACACTTCTGTCAGAGGAAAAGGAAGGGATGAAAGCAAAGGATACACCCAGTCCAGCTTGAGGCGGCAGGAAGGCAGCTCGGAGCGCGTGTCCAGGCTGTAGGTGGGCGCCAAGTCGTCTGGGATCAGCATAGGCACTGGGCGGCCCCGTAAGAACATTTTCACGGAGCCTTCTTCTGCTAAGACAACCCAGAGGTCAGGGCGGTGCCAGCCTAACTCTTAATTCCACTCCTCAGAAGCTTCACCTCTTTTATTGTTTTGATTTTTTATTGGGACAGTTTCTTGCTTTGTAGTGCAGGCCAACTTTGAATTCACTATGTAACCCAAGCTGGCCATGAATTCACAGAGATCCTGCTGCCTCAGCCACCCAGTGCTGAGATTGGATGTGAACTACCATGTCCTGTTACTTTAAAAAAAAAAAATTCAGGTGGAGGAAAGGAGGCTATAGAAATAAAGGCCCAACAGCTGGATCTGGAGAGTCACCCACCACCACCACGAAGAAGCAAAGGCCCAACCAAGTCCTTCCCTCTCCCCACTTACCCATGCTGAAGATAACTTCTTTGGTTTTGCTATCAGGAAAGGAAGCAACAAAAAAAAAAAAAAAAGAAGAAGAAGAAAAGGGCATTAGTAGACAGGTAGGCAGGTTACAACAGGGGAAGAGCACTACCGCCTCCCATGGCCTCCCTCCCCTTTCCCAGGGCTCCAGGGAGGTCTCAGACGCAGGGTGGGGGCCGAGTAAGAGGCGGAGCTCTGCCTCTCTGCAGGCCGTGTGCTTTGCTCGGTTGATCTTGCAGAGCCTAAGACACAGGCCCAGAGAGGCAGTGATCGCCAAAGATCATACAGCACGCGAGGATGCGATCCTGGAAGAGAGGAGTCGCCGGGGATCCCTCCCTCCTAATCAGCACAGCACTCGCCAGCGCCTCCCCTTCCCGTCCCCCCAGCTCCTCAAACTTTAAGCAGCGAGAGAAGAGAAAGTTTAGAAGGGGCGTGTCTCCACATTCCCTCCCCATGAAAAGAAGTGAGGTTGCCGGACGTGGGTCGCTTGGGGAGGGAGCGCCCTGGCAACCAGGATGCGGAGCGGAGTAAGAAGAGGGTCTGCGAGAGGGTCTCACCCAGCTCCAAAGCTACTCATGGCGGCGGCTGGCGGAGCTTCGGGGCCGGGGGTGGAGCCGGGACGCGACCGGCTCCACCGCTTCCGGCCCTGGGAGGCGCCCTCGCCACCGCGCCCTGCCCCGCCCTTTGGGGCCACCCCTGGAGCGGGCGGGGGCCACCGGGTCCACCATCCCGGGCTGTGGAGTCCTGATACCAGGCTCCTTTTGAGGGGTGGGGAAAAGTAGTTGAGGACATGGACTCGGGGGCGTGCCTGCTTCAGCTCAGACCCTAGTTTTCCCTCTTTCTAGCAAGTTGTACTATTTCTTGTGGCCAAGTTGTATTACTTCTGCCTAGGTTTCCTCATTTTAAACATGGGGCTAATCAAAGTACCTACACCTTCCCAGATAGCTGAGAGGATAAAGATGGTTAATTCTTGTAAATGCCTGTGCCGTACCTGACACAGAACGTGTGTGCTACTATTTCAAAGGAACCGAAAGGTGCAGGGTTTGACCCTCGTCCTGCCTTAGTCGTGACGGGCCACGCCCACCGCGCCATGGCTCCATCCCGAGGCCCTGACACTGCCCTGTCATCCGTACAGCCCGTCTCCAGACCAACACTCATCCACTCACCTCCTACTTTAACCCTGTCCCTAAATTCCCTAAGTCTAGATAGTCGATGGCTTTCCCCCAACACACCTGCCACTCTCCTCTGCTCCCCACCAGGCCTTCGAACCATTTTCACTGCACATGGCTCAGTCCCAGTGCTTGGGTATATGCAAGCCCACATTGGCTCCGCCTCTTGAGATTGGACCGCCCTATCTATGGCCCCGCCCCACGCCAAGGCCACGCCCATTTCCACCTGGTCCGGTGCTCTGATGCCCTTCCTTGCAGGGCTCTGAAATCTGACAGATCCTCACCAGGTCTCAAGACCCTCTGACCGCTACCCCTGGTTCTGATTTTTTGCCCTGGCTAAAATTCTGACACCTTCACACTCCAACCACAAATCCACCTCGGTTTCTTCCATTCCCTGATGAAACTCTGAGGCTCCGCCCCGATCGCACGCTGAGACTCCAGTGGGGACTCTCCCACCTTACCAGCCTCCCCTACAAGCCTGGTTCTCCCCGACCTCCCCTCGGGCCCACCCGGAGCAAATCTTGTTCTTGCACAGCTGCGTGGGAGTTCCAGCCCGGGACTCTGTCCCGCCCCTCGATCTTGGCCCCGCCTCCTCGGGCTTCCATTTTGGCCAATCACTCCAAGAACCGCACCTGCCTTTGGACCAGCTCTCCCCACTCTAGCTGATGATGCCCTCGTGGCCGGGGCCGTGACTCAGTTCCTCATGCTCAGCCCCGTCAATCTGCTATTCCGCTCTCACCCACCCGCGGGCACGGCCCCAATGTGGTACTTACCCTTCCTTTTTGGCGCTACAGTTGCTGCTGGAGGATGTGGTGCGGCTGCGGGGATCCTCGCGACGCACCGAGGCGAGGCGCTCAGGCGACAAATAGCGGCGGCCACTGTGGTAGGACAGCACAGTCGGGAGAGAGTCCTCCACACGGCCGGCGGGCCAGTGCCGCGGGCGGGCCGGAGCCTGGCTGCTCCCTGCGGACTGAAGCTCGGCGCAGGAATCCCTTCCTCTAGAAAATACCCTTGGGCTCCCACGAGGACGTGGAAGAGGCTGGGGGTCTGGTTTCGGTGCCTCACCTGCGCCCGGAGGTAGCCTCCTTCTTGGGGGAAGACGGGGACGTGGCATAGCCGCCCACGCGCCGCGGGGGTCCCGAGGCATTGAGCGGCGTCCTGGTGGGAAGGCCTTTCAGGAGCTGGCACACTGGAGCGACGGAGTTGGAGGAGAGCAGAGGGTGAGGGCGAGAGCCGGGCTCTGAGCGCGCCCCTGCCTCCTCCGGCCGGGCCACCATACCCGAGGCGGTGGTGCCGAGGCGCGGGGGCGCACGACCCTTGGGAGTCCCCTTCGTGCGCAGCGCCGCGCCCTGTTCCTCGCACGCCCGCAGGCGACGCAGCGCGTCCGCCAGCGCCGCCTTTAGGACCGCCAGCTCGTCCTCCTGCAGCTGCAGCCGTTGCTCCAGCGCCGACACGCGGTCGTCCACCTCCATGCCGCTGGTGCCGGACAGATTGTCATCTGCAAGGCAGGGAGCGCGGGCTGCGGGGCTCCTAGAAGCTCCAGGGCCGAGGCCTCCTCCCGACCTCACAGGTCTAAGCGGCCGGGGAGGCGGGACGGCCACTCCCCCTGCTTCTCCCGCAACCTGGGGCGGAGAAGGCTCCGCAAGAAAAGGAAATCCCCTCCTCTCTCCTGCCCTTCCCCACCTCCCCTCTGCCTCATCACCGGGGCGTGTGACCTTGGGGAAGTCCCTTCCTCTCCTCGAAGATTCTGAGAGTCCCGCAGCCGCCCCCTCCGGTTTGAAGTGTCTACACTGCCGCTCGAGGTGGCGCACCCCTGTGATCCCAGCACTCTGGGAGGCTGAGGCAGGAGGATCAAAAGTTTGAACTCAGCCTGGGCAACTTGGTTAGACCCTGTCTCGAAATTTAAAAATTTTAAAGGGTGTAGGGATGTAACTCAGTACCCTAGGTTGGGTGGGGGGGTGGTGCTATAACTAAGACACTATGCGTGAGATCAACATTCTAAGGATGACATCAGTCTATTCCTAGGGACACTAACGTTCTAGAATAGGTCTCAACCATTCTCTGACGAACATCGCTATTGTTATGGTTACCAACAGTACCTCTGTTCCTCAGACTTTCCTCCTCAACCCCTGCGCGCCTCACCAAGGGGCTCCCTCACGCCTCTAGCCCATGGCAAAGACCTTTATGCGCCCCCTGGTGGTCTGTTTGGGGATTGCAGGCATCATATAGCGGACCCAAGAGACCCAAGGAGGGAAAATGCTTACAGAGATGATACCCCATCTCTCCTCCCAGCCGGCGTTCTCCTCTAGCCCCTTTATTTTGCCTCTGTACTCCACTTCCCAAATTTTCTTCTGCCCTTCCTCTTCAATCCATGAGTGCTGCGAAAATGACTCCTCCATCCCTCCAGCCCATTTTCCCAAAGGGGATTTCCCCCCCCTTCCCTCCCAGACCGCTCATACCCAGACTCATTGGTGGCCACAGCCGAGCAGGCCCTGGCTCCCAGCCTGCTAGAAGTAAAGATGGTGGCGTAAACAGGGACAGGGCGTGGAGGTCGCACCTGCCATCCCGAGTTCCCAGGCCGCCCCGCCTGCCCGCTGGGCTCTGCAATGCAGCCGCCGGTCCCTCCCTATCTCTCTGCCACCCAATCGCCTGCCTGGCTTTGCAGGCCCTGCCCTCCCCCCAACACTTGGCGGGTTTCTGTCTGGACCCACAGGAGGGTGGGGGCCTTCAGAGGTCAGGAGCGAGCTGTCCGGATTTGGCACCCAAGGGGGCTTCGGCAGAGGAATCTTGGGCTTCCACTGCCATCACATTTTGCAACGCAGCAATCGAGGAAGGCGCCTGGAGGGCGTGTGCAGAGGGAGCCAAAGGGTCAGCCAGCCCCGAGGTGGGCAACAGGGACCTAACTCCTCGGTTAGGCTGAGCCCTTCCTATCTACCATTAGTATTACCAAAAATAAATAAATTAATTAAATAAAGGGCAGCTCCAGCTCGTGTTGGGCCCTGCTTGCACAGGACTCTGAGCCCTATTCCCTGGTAGGTATGCGCTCCATAAATCCAGAAAAGAATTAGCTGTCCTGCGAGGCTACCTACTGCTCCCAGCAACTCTGCTAGCTGTGGGATTCTACCCATTTAAGTGAAGAGGGGAGGAGGGGCTGAAGCCGAGAGGTTGAAAGTACTTGTTCAGGAACATACTGTAGTTCAGTGCCAAGGCTTGGGCACCTGCCATCCTGTGTGTGTGTGGGGGGGTGACAAAATGAGCATGCTGACTCCTCTGCCAATTCCAGGGGTCCCTGGCTGAAGAACGTGTGTCCTGGGAAGTGACCTCCAAGCTGGAACATGGTCCCTTTTGAGCCCCTCCCCGTGAGATAGAGACAATTTTGCCTCCACACCTAACCCCTACCCAGAAGCCAACGTCATTCTAAAGTCTCGCCCCCTCCCCCTCGGTTTCACTCAGCTCTTAGGCCCGGAGAAGGGCCCCCATCCCATTCTCCTTCTGGCCCCCCAGCTTCCCTCATCCAGGCCTGACATCCACAGAGGCTCTCCTGGTATGGTAGCCATTTGTCTAGGCAGAGGGAAGGGTTCTAGTGGGTGGGAGGGGCAGGGAGGAGGATTTGGGGGACTGCAATGGAGCAAAAGTCCTCTGGCGTCATTCATACCCATTTCTTACCCTGCCCTCAACTGGAACACTGAGTCTCACCCTCACCCCCTATCCGTCTGTCCTTCTGCTAGGGGGTTAGAGGAGAGTTCCAGTACTTGGGGGGAGAGGGTAGAGTTGCAAGTCTAGCGCACCCCGAGCGCATCACTTCTTCCAGCCCCAGGCTCCTAGAGTTCTGCCCCTCCCTCCCGTTAGCCACCTAGGAAGCAAGGAATGATTCAAGCGGGTGGAGGGCCAGGACGCTGGCTTTGCGGTGGGGATCCTGCTCGGGGAGGACCTGCTCAGGGGGAGAAGGGGCGATTTTCTGCAAAGACAGCAGGTGGGGGGGGACTTGGAATGATGGGGCAGGAAGAGGGTCCTACTCTAGGCAGGGCCAGGCAAGGAACTGTGGAGGGGTCTCACCGTTGCAGTATTGCAGCAGCGAGGACGTGTCGTAGAGGCCGCAGAAAGCTGGACCGCGCTCCGCCATCGCCCCGCCAAAGCCACCGCCGGCCCCCCCGGCCCCAGTCCCCCCCCCAGGCCCTGCCTCCCGTTGCCATAGCAACGCCCTTCGTTCCAGCATCCCCAGCTCAGCCAGCCCTGCATCAGGCGGCCGGCGCCAGGACTGGCACCGGGGTCATCCCCCAGGAAGTCCAGAGAGGTGAGTCGGGACACCCTCTGCCAGTCCCCCCAACACAATCTTCAGGCCGAGATTGGCTGCGCCCGAGTCCCTCTAGGTACTGTCTGGCCCCGCCCACAACCAGAATGTATCCTCTCTAGACCCCCTCCTCGTCTCTTTGGAACCAATGAGAGCCTGTCGCGCAGGCTCCTTCACCAATAGGGATGCAGACGGATGAGAAGGGGCGGGGCCTTCCCTGCTCTTCAACCCGAAGTGGAGCTGCCAGCCTTGGAAGGAGGATGGGGTGGATGAAGACACTCCCTTATCCCCAAAACCTTCTCTTTAATTTTTACTGGCGTTCCCAGAAGCCTCCTCGAAAGTCCAGGTCCTGACAGTATTCTCAAGCCTTCCCAGGTATACCTTAGCTCCGCCCTGAAACTCGAGCAAGCGGAGTCCCTAGTCCTTGTTTATTGGATCTAGCCCCACCTCCACAATTCTTAGCTCCACCCCCAAGCTGTGGGAGTCGTTCTACTCCCTCCCCCAGCGATCACCTCCGTCCCCGGCATGTCAGAGGGATTATAATCTTCTATATTTTTGCAGGATTGGCTCCACCCTCAGAATTTAGACTCCTCCTTTAACTATTACCACCTCCCTAGTCTTCCCTTCCACCGTCTTCTGGGTGTTCCAGGCCCTTGGTTCCGCCCTGGTCTCCCACGATCCGATGATCCAATCCGTAGTTTTTTTTTTTACCAGTCCGGGTTTTAACATGTCCGGGTTTTAACACAGGTCTGGTTGTCTGGCCAGGACCAGCTGGCGGTGTCAGTCTGAGCTGGCTCGGCAGCTGGGGGGAAGTGGGGAGGGTAGAAAACCTGACAATGGATTTAGAAAACACTGGACCGCCTTCCAAGTTTCCACTGAGGGTCAATATTTAGAGAGGACCAAAAACATGTTTCACAGGGACATATCTGTAATCCTAGCATTTGGGAGGTTGAGGCAGGAGAATCGATGCGAATTAGAGGCTAGACTGGGCTACACAAAGAGGTCCAGAGCAGTATGAAATACAGAGAAAGACCCTGTCTCAAAAAAAAGAAAAAAAAAAAAAAAAAAAAGCAGGGCCAGGCACGGTGGCTGAAGCTTGTAATCCCAGCAGTCAGGAGGCAGAAGCAGGAATATCACTGAGTTCAAGGCTCACCTGGGCTACAGAGTGAGCTCAAGGCCAGCTAGAACTGCGAAAGCAAGACCACCGTTTCAAAAAAAAGATGGTGTATGCAATGATTTTATAGAGAAATTCTCAATCACACAAGAAATATCACAAAGAATCAACGATTGGGACCCCATCTTCTTAAAAAAAAAAAAAGCTTTTCATATCAAAAGAAGCCATCAACAGAGTGAAGAGACAACCTACAGTGTAGGAAAACATTTTTCAGCTGTTACTCAGACAAAGGACTAATATCTAGAATATATAAAGAATTTTTAGGGCCAGGGATTTAGCTCAGTGGTTCCAGCCTCCTGCCTCGCAAGCACAAGATCCCAGGTTCGATCCCCAGTAACCACATACAACGATGTCGGACATAGTGATTCATGCCCACCAGCAATCAGTACCACATACCAAAGTGTCAGGAGTAGTGGCTCACACCTGTAATCCCAGCACTCGGGAGGCAGAGACAGGAGGATAGCTGAGCTCGAGGCTGAGCTCAAGACCAGCCTGAACTACAAAGCAAGACCTTCAAAGCAAGACCGTGTCTCAGAAAAGCTTAAAAAAGGAAGAAAGAATTTTTAAAAATCATACCCCAAAATTTAAAGACCCAGTCCAAAAGTGGGCATCTGAAATACACAGATGCTTCTCAGATGAAGTAAAAATGGCAAATAAGTATTTGAAAAAACATTGAACATCACTTGCCATTCAGAGATGCAAATTTAAATAGTCCTGAGTTTCCATCTCACTCTGCACCTGTCAAGAAATCAACCAACATCAAACATGGGCAGGGCTACTAGGAGAAAGGAATCCTTCGCCACTATTGGTGGGAATATAGACTGGTGCAACTGCTGTGGAAATCAGTGTGGAGATTTCTCAAAAAACAAAAACTGGAGGGTCCATCTGACCCAGCTATTCCCCATCTGGGTATCTTCCCAAAAGAATTAAGAGCATCATGCCATACTGATATATGTGCACCCATGTTTATAGTGGCACCGTTTGTAAACAGCCCCAATCCCCATCGGGGGGATGGATAAAGATGTAGTTGTTTTATTCAATGTAGTACTACTGTGCCTTGAAAAAGGATAAGCTTCACACATTTCTAGCTAAATGGATGCACCTTGAGATTGTACTCTTAAGTGAGGTAAACTGGACTGGCGTGTTTAAATACAGCATTATTTCTCTGGTATGAGAAACTGAGAGTCCAGAGGAAGACTAACCGTGTAAGAGATATTGGGAAATGGGAAGAAAATGTTCCAATGAGAAGGGAACAAAGGAGGGGGAGGGAGAAAGAAAAGAAATGACAAGGGAAAAAGAGAACAGAAGGAAAGCATGGAACAAAGCTTTGTAAATAAGGAGGGGATGAGGGATTGAAAGGAAGAGGATGGAAAAAAGAGCCAAGATATATCATGTACAGATGCAAATTCCCTATGCTGAATGTGGTCATTATGTACCTCTAAAATGTACCAAGAAAGGTAAAGATTTTGCTTCCAAAAAATTCCAATATATATATATATATTTGTTTGTTTGTTTGTTTGGTTTTTTTTGTTTTTTGAGACAGGGTCTCGCTTTGTGGTTCAGGCTGGCCCTGAGCTCAGCCTCCAACTCACATCACAGCAATCCTCCTGCCTCTGCCTCCCAAGTGCTGGGATTACAGGCGTAAGCCACCACGCCCAGCACTGTGGTATGTGGTATGTGGTACTGATTGCTGCTGGGCGTGAGTCTCCACACCCAGTATTGTATGTGGTTACTGGGGAATCGAACCAGGCCCCTTGCGCTTGCAAGACAGGCGCCGGAACCACTGAGCTAACTCCCCAGCCCTCCAATATATTTTTATATTAGTTCTACTGACCTATGGCTGTCTCTTTCGGTTTTTTTTCTTTCTGATTTCTTTTCCTTTTTTTTTCTGTTTGTCTTTTTCCATGTCCTTTTTTCTCTCTGTTGGTCTCCATATTTAGGTCTCATATTAGGTCTTCACTTGGGCTAAGAGCTCTGTGTAGCCAGGGTGATGGATACTCCAGTCACCAGAGTCGCCAACCCAGCTCCACAGAACTCGCATCCAAGAGAGGAAGGAACAATTTGCTGAGAGGATGAATAAGCTCACTCTGAGATGAGCTTGGAAAATGACCAAAGACAGAGCAACTGGGCATGGACCAACACATTGGTAATCCCAGCACTCTGGGAGGCTGAGGCAGGAGGATGGCCCCACCTCAAGGCCAGCCTGAACTACATATTAACACTCTGTCTCAAAAAACCCAAACCAAGATAAAACAAAATGGAGGGAAGCAACTTAAGTAAGGTGTGAGGAAAAAGGTAGTGGAGTGTTGGAGAGAGTCAGAGGAGTCAGAAACAGAGGGAGACGAGGCTTGGAAGCTCAGCAAAAGGCTGGAAGGTAGTGGAGACCAGCCTCAGCTTCCTCTGAGAGTACTGGGTAGCCACGGCAGGTTTGGAGCACGGGAGGGACAGGACGAGGCCTGGGCTTTACCAGGGCCCTCTGCATGCCAGGCTGCTTTGCCAGATGGTAGTAAGGGTAGAGGAGGGAACCAGACCCCAAAAGCCTGCCGGCTGTTGTCGAGGTTTGGAAACGGGTTGTCTCAGCTTGTCCACAGCCACCAGGGGGCAGCAGGGAGCCCTGAAGGACTGACTCAGCGCGGCCAGGGCCAGTCGGGTTGTGTCCTCAGGATTCTTGGGTGCAGGAGGTGGAGCTGCCTGGATAGCCCCAGCCGAGAGCCCCTCCGCTTTCCTGCCCCCGCCACCCTGGCCTCCGGGCCCCTGGACCCCCCACCTCACCCAGATCCAGATTATGTCAACATCGCCCCGCCGCTTGTGGCCAGGATAATATTTGCCCTCAGGATCCGGGGAGGTCGCTATGGAGACGCGCACCGCCCTCCTCCCAAGTCAGAAGAGGCGAGAGGAGCTAAGGCCTTCAATCTGAGCTACATCTCCACCCCATTTTTAGTTTTTATTTTGAAATAGGGTCTTGCCAAATAGCTAAACTGCCCAGGCTGGGCTTACACTTGAAATCCTCCCGCCTCAGCCTCCCCTGTAAGTGTTGAAATTCTGGGTGTGCACCTCCGCACTCAGCCTGTTTCCACCTCAGCTCCTCCCCCCCCCCGGGGGGACCAAATCAGAAAGACAGACAGACACCTGGGTCTTACTCTCCCCCCGTTGTCCTCTCCTCTCCATGTCCGTGTGTCTGTCTCTCTGTCTCTGTGTCTGCATCCCTGTATTTTTTGGGTCTGTCTCTCCAGGTTTCTGTCTCCCCCTCTCTATCTGGATCCTGTGTCACGGAGTGTCACGGTCCCTTTGGCTTGTCTCTGGGTCTCCGTCTCCACGCCCCCTCAGCCACCTCTCTGTCTCTGCATCTTGAGCTCGCGTCTCTCTGGTCTCCGGCTCTCTGGCATCTTTCTGCAGTCCTGCATCTCAGGCAGCCCCCAGTTCTGGCCTCAGTCCCCATGGGGTGCCCCCTTTGCCCATATCTCTGCCTCATTTCTCCTGCACCATCTGCCCGCGCCCCAGGCCCTGCTGCTCCCTGCAGGCAGGCGCTGCTCTGCCGGGCGGGCCCATGGGGACACAGGCTCCCAGGAGGGCCCTGCATGGTCAGCGCCCAGGGCAGAGGCGGGTGACCAGAGTCAGAGCCCCGGCCCTGGGGACAGTGAAGACAGCAAATCAGAAAGACAGACAGACAGACACCCAGAGAGAGTCTAGGACAGGAGGCGAGAGAAAGGAGAAAGTTTCTAAAGACTTGCAAGAAAGGGCTGGCCCAGAGGAGGGGAAAGGACAGCAGAAAGGAGCAGAGGGACAGAAGGAGACATGGGTGAGGGCAGGGGAGGAGCACGCTGAGGGAGAGAAGGCGAGACAAGAGAGCAGACAGGGGTGGGAGCTGAGGAGGAGGTAGGATTAGGCCCCCAGCAAGAAAAGGACAGAGCGGAGGAAAGGCTGGGCCGGGGCAGGGGGACTGAGGCACCCGGAGCAGCGTGGGGACCTGGTCCCCCAGGCAGCACAGCCGTGACAGGTGTCCAGAGAGACCCACCAAGCTCCCGCCTGCCCCAAGTTTCCTAAAGCCCTGAGCACCGGATCCGCTGTCCTTCTCCCAAGGGCTGGATGGGAGGAGCCTTCGGGGACCTGGACTTCCTCCCTCCCTCCCTCCCCTGTGTTCCGGGGACCACCAGAGCGGGCAAGGACCCGCCTCCACCACCCCACTGCGGTTGCCTATTGCCCCACCTCTCCTTTCTTCTGTCCCTAACCCTTCCCTCCTCCTCTCCACTTTTCTTCCCTTCTCTTCCTCTCTCTCCTTTTTGGAGACAAAGCTCAGGCTGGTCTTGAACTCACTATGTAGCCCAAGCAGCTATCTTCCCGCCTCAGCTTCCCAAGTGCTGAGATTACAGGCCATAGCCACTCTGCGCATTAGCTAATGTACTCTGCATTAGCTCCCCCCCTCCCCCCGCCTTTGCCTTTCCCTCCCCCTTTTCTGCCCTTCCCTCCCCTCTCTTCCTGCCTCTCTCTCTCCCCTTCTAGCTCTCTTGGTCTTCCCTTCTCTTCCTGTCTCACACACCATCTCAGCTCCTCTTCCCTGCCCCCCCCACCAAGGCGATTCCTCCCCAGCCCCAGCCTCTCCTCGAGGTGCCGGCCATCTCAGACCCTCTTCCCCGTCCACTTCAGGCTGGAGCTTTCCCAGGACCCGGAGGGCGCCAGGAATGTGGGTCAGAGGGCAGTAGGGCCCTGGAGGCCAGGCGGCGGGGATCCCGAACCCTAGACATAGTTCCTTCCAGCCTGTGGTCCGGCCCTCACACCACCCCTCGCTGCCCACCCCTCTGAGGTCTCTGGCCTGGTTTCTCTGTCAGATGGGCAGGGTCTCCTCTGTCCCACGTATCTGTCCCAGGGGTCTAGTCCCCGGGGAATATGTGGTCACCCTTGTTAGTGGTGTGACTGATGAGTGAGAGGCCTTGGTGTGTGCTGAAGGGGGGGCGAGACCCTGAGGGCAGGAGCCGGGTTCTAAACCTCCCCCACCCCATTAGGGCAAAGGAGGGGCCTGGAAGCCGAGAATGGAAACCTGCGTGGCTGGGTGGTTACTTTGACCACAAGCTGTGGGATTGCGGCTTAGTGTGTGGTTGTGGGATTACAGAGTCTGACTGATCACGGGGTCACACATGTGACATATGTTGGAGAGGTGTGACTTGTGAGTGGTCTGTCATGGAGAGTTGTGTGTCCGCCCGACTGTGTCCCTCCGTGTGACACTGTGAAAGCAGGTGTCATGGTGGCACTTAAGGAACATGTTTTGGGGTGTGGCTGTGGACCCTGGAGGTCATGTGGCGTGTGTGGCTGTGTGAGCACCAGTGGGTGTGGCCCCCTCACACTGTGAGCGACTTTCAACGTGGAGAGAACTGAGTGACACTGTGAGTAGCCACACGTGTGCATCTACTACATTGGCATCACCTCTGGAGCCTACTCTGAGCAAACTCCAGACCCTGAAGCCCTGAGCACCAGACTCGCTGTCTTTCTCCAGAGGGCTGGATGGGAGGGGCCGTCAGGGACCAGGACATCCACCTCCCTCCCTCCCCTGGGCTCCCCAGACCACCAGAGCTGGCAAGGACCAGCCTCCTCCACCCCATTGCGGTTGTCTATTGCCCCACCTCTCCTTTCTTCTGTTGAGTTGAGTTCTGTTGAGTCCATGGTGACAGAGAGGGCCTGGTTCTGTCCTTGTGGACCCCACAGGAAGCACAGGGTGGGGACAGAGGGTCTTTGATTTGACCTAGTGATTGTGTAAATGTGTCACTCACGGAGTTCCAGCCTGAGGGCTGAGTGGAGGTGGCTGAGGCTGTGTGCGCGGGTGGGGGGTCCTCGGAAGTGCGACTGCTCTCCCACGTGACAGCCACTGGGCTGCTCTGGGCGGTTGAGGAGCCCAGGTCCCTGCCCCCAGCTCCCCTCCAGCCTCAGTTCCGCCCCGCCCCGCCCCCTCCCACCGCCCCAGGCTGCAGCGCCGTCTCCCCTCCCAGAGCGCCAGCAGGCGCTGGAGGCAGCAGGGCACGGGCGGGAGCGACTAGGAGCGGCCTGGGAACAGGTGAGGGCCACCCTGCCCCTAGCCTCACCCCTGGCACCCCAGCCCCCACCCAGCCTCTGCTCCGGGCCTCCGGGTCCCTCCAGATCTGGCGCCTTATCTCCAGTGCCGTTGTCTCCCGTGCCCATCTCCCTGTCTGTCTCTGGGTGCCCGACTCTGCTGAGCCTCCGCACGGTTCCGGTCTACACTTCAGGCGTTTTCCCCGTTTGTCTCTTTGCATGTCTCTGCCTCCTTTCTGTCTCCTAGCCCTCGTTTTTGTCTCTGTCCTTCGGTTTCTGGTCTCTTGCTGTGTGTCTCAGTGTCACCTCCCCTCAGGAGTCTCCAGTGTGCCTGCAGTCTCAGAGCCCCCGCTTCCCCCTTTCTCTACACAGCGCCCAGCCGAGGAGACAGGGAGTACTGACAGGGTTTGGATCAAGGGATTTTTAGGCATGTGGAGCCCTGCACGTCTAAGTGCAGGGTCTGACGCCTCTGTGGTCCCTAAGGATTTGGATGCTGGGAGGGTTTATCACGCTTACTGTGGGCTTTATCTGACCAAAGCAGAGAAAGTTTTGTCAGGTCAGGCTTCTGTCCGCAGTTGGAAAACCTTTTTGGCTGCAAGAGCGGGAACTCGGGCATTTCAAGCTCCCGCTCAGCTCCAGACTTGGCTGACGATTTCTACTCCCCTGTCCTGGGTGATCTCCAGGTCCCCTGGGGTCTCTAGGTCTAGACTCCGGGAGACATGGACGCTTCTGCTCAGCGCAGCTCTAAAACAACAGCCCCCTCTGCAAACACCCTCCCTTCGACCACTGCTGCCCCAGCAACTGCTGAGGGCGGCCGGGCCTAGAGCGCAGATCTCGGCCCCACCCACCGCCCGAGGCCCCGCCCACCCTTTCCCCGCCCCATGGCGCAGGCTCCTCCCACCCCAAAATTTGAGACCTCCCAGTCCCCCAGTGCACCTGCAGTAATCCCCAAGGCCTGTGGGAGCTAGGGTTGGAGTCCCAGGGCGGAGGGTGGAGAGGCTGACGGTCCTGGGACCCTCCAGACTCTTCTCTGCTCTCGCGATGCTGAGCTCTTGGCCCCTTCGCGTTCTGCTGCTACTGTTGTCGCTGTGGGGACTGCAGCTACAGAGAGCGGAGGTGAGGACCCCGAGACACTTGGGGAGAGCTGGGTTTCAAGGCTGGGTTTCAGAGGTGTTGGTGATAGTTTCCATCCCTTCCCCGACCCCCCGCAAATCCTCCAGATGAGGTCCAGTCACCGTGCCCTCTTCAACTTTCCTAAAGGGCTGCAGTCTCCGGCAGCAAATCCCTCGGCGGTTTCTGGCACCCCTCAGAGGTTTCTAGACTACCCGAGACTGCCTCGCGCGGAGGGAGACAGCCCCTCCAGGTCCCCGTCTAGGCCTTGTGGCCTCGAAAGCTAAGCTGTCTGGGAGCGGAAGTCTGTCTGAGGGGTCCTCCCTTCTGTCTTCTCCTAGACAGACTCTGGGGGACAAACGGCCGGGGAGCTGTACCAACGCTGGGAACGTTACCGCCGGGAATGCCAGGAGACCCTGGAAGCCGCGGAGCCGCCCTCAGGTCCACTCCGGGGCTGAGGGCGGGGCTGGGGCGGAACCTTCGGGGAGAACTGAGATGGACGTGGGCTGGGTTGCAGGCGTGAGAATGGGGCTGGCCTGAGAGCCGCGGGGCTGCGGTGGGACTCTGATTAGTAGGAGACCCTGAGAACTGAGTGTGGTGGCGCACGCCTGTGGGAAACTGAGGCAGGAGGATCGCGGGGAGTTCGAGGGCAGCCTTCGCTATGTAGTGAGTTCAAGACCAGCTGGAACTGGAATCCTGTCTCAAAAAAAAAAAGTAGGAGAGTTGAGGGAAGAAGCTGGACAGGGAAGGGACCGTGCTTACACTGAAGGGAGAACTAGGGAAGTCATCCTTAGGTGGTAGGGCTGGAGATCCTTGGTGGGGAGGGAGGCCCTGGTGGGCGGGGCATGGGTGGTGGGCGGAGCCTGTGGCCTCGTGAGGACCCGCAGGCTTCGGGTGGGCGGGGCTGGCTCGAGGGAGAGGCGCTGGTCCCTTTGCACAGTAGGTCTGTTCGGCATCTGGCCCTCATGTCCACCCCCAGTCCTTGCCTGCAACGGGTCCTTCGATATGTACGTCTGCTGGGACTATGCTGCCCCCAACGCCACTGCCCGTGCGTCGTGTCCCTGGTATCTGCCTTGGCACCAGCAAGGTGAGGGCTCCGTGGACGTGCTATCGCAGACACTACTGTCCTGCAGCACACACACACCCTCCTGCTTCTGTCCCCTCCCCTTTCTGTCAAGCTCAGTATCTTCTTCTGTCTCTCAGGATGTGAGGTTCTTTTTTCTTTTTTCTGATACCGGGGCTCGAACTTGGGCCCTTGTGCTACCAAGGTAGGCGCAGTACCACTTGAGCTAAATCCCTGGCCCTGAGGTTCTTATTTTCTCTCTGTTTTTGAGCCTTTTAGTTTGTTTCTCTTGGTCTTCCTGGCATTGATAGCTATGACTCTTGAGTGGTTTATTGAACTGCTCTGTCTTCATTTCCCATCTATAAACAATAGAATCACTTTCACGAACTCGTACAGATATTAAATCACCACATGTTAGATGAACACAGGCTGGTAGTCATCCTGCCCTTGCTTTCACATCCCGTCACACAGTCTGCGTTCATATCTCTCTCTCTGAGCCTCTGAACCGCCCTTTCCTCCCGCAGTGGCTGCAGGCTTCGTCCTGCGCTGGTGTGACAGTGATGGCCACTGGGGACCTTGGAGAGACCATACTCAGTGCGAGAATCCAGAGAAGAATGGGGCAGTTCAGGTAATAAGAGCGCAGGGATTGGGGAGAGGGGAAAGGACCGGAAGCCCCTTGTTCACTTGGAGCTCTGGGTTGCAAGTCATAAACCCAATTCAGACCCACAGGAGGAAAAAAGAAACATATTGGCTTTTAATTGAAAAACCCAGCATAAGGGAACAGCTTCAGGAATAGGGAGATTTGTGCTCAAAAGACTCTATGGGGAATCTCTCAGTGTCTCACTATATCACGCCGGTTTTCCTCTGCGCTGGCCTCATCTTTTCTGTGAGGTGGAAAAGGTGATCCCCATGAACAGGAGACTCAGCTGAGCTTTCTTCTGCATGACCCCAGTGTCACATCCCAGACTGACACCATCCTGCCTGGGTGCTATAGCCTGAGTGAATCCGTGTACAGTGATTGGGGTGTGTGTTGGGCAATGCTCCCACTGGCTGGAACATCCCAGCCCCTACAGCTGAGGGAGGAGCAGCCCCACTCAAAGAAGGGTAGATGGTGGCTGAAGACAAAACTGGGCTGTTGGGCAGAGACAAAAAGCAAAGGAGCAACTTTCATGCTGGGAAGCTCCTCCCTGGGCCTGCAGGAAGAGCCCCACGCCCATGCTGTCTCTGCCCCCACCAGGACCAGAGGCTGATCTTGGAGCGGCTGCAGGTCGTGTACACCATCGGCTACTCCCTGTCCTTCGCCACACTGCTGCTTGCCCTGCTCATCTTGAGTTCCTTCAGGTGGGAGTCCCGGCCCTGAGCGCGGTGGTAGAGGCCAGAGCCTCAGGCTTCCCCCTGAGATGGAGTGATGGGTTTCACCGGCTCCCAGCACCGTGGTGGGATCTATGAGAAGGGTCGGTCGGTGGTTAAAGAAACTGCCTGTGGCCAGGACAACTCTGCAGGCGTCCCCGGATCGCTTCTCAAATTCCACAGGCGGCTCCGCTGCACTCGTAATTACATCCACATCAACCTGTTCGCGTCCTTCATGCTGCGCGCCGCAGCCATCCTCACCCGTGACCGCCTCCTGCCTCCCCCAAGGCCCTACCCTGGGGATCAGACCCCCACCCTGTGGAACAAGGTGCGTCTCCTCCTGACCCTCCGAACGAGAACCTGCCTCCTCTGGGGGGGGGGACCTCCTCCACTTAACACCTTCCTGCAAACACCTTTGGAGAGGTGCCTTCTCCCCTCAGCCTCCTCCACCCTTGACTCCTCACCACCACCTCCTTTATTGGAATTTTCTTTTGATCGCGTTATGATTGGGCTTTTCCACTAATGTGAGGCAGTGAGGGGGGCAGGATGGGTGAAATTAGCAGGGGGGAGTCGGGAGGCGCCAATCTGTTACTGGAAAAGGGAGACATCTAGAAGCTGGAAGTAAGTTGGGCCATACCACTTGCTAATGGGATGGGAGAGTCCATACACTGGCCTGAAAGTTCATCTGCGAGGCAGGGGCCATACTTTGGGGTTCTGGAGGAGGGACTCTAGTGACAAAAAGGAAGGTGACAGTTGTTAAGGAGGTCAGAATGGAAGAGTCTAGCCCGGCAAGAGAACAAACCAACCACAAATGCCATCCCCAGGGGAAGTTCGGTGGGAGAATATCCGGGGCCCTGTCTGTCCGACCTCTCCAGGCCCTAGTCGCCTGCCGCACGGCCCAGATCGTGACCCAGTACTGCGTGGGAGCCAACTACACGTGGCTGCTGGTGGAGGGCGTGTACCTGCACCGGCTCCTGGTGCTCGTGGGCGGCTCGGAGGAGGATCACTTCCTCGGCTACCTGCTCCTCGGCTGGGGTGAGCCCCGCCCCCGCCCCTCCCAACCCAGCCCCGCGCGCCCGGGCTCCCCACAGCCCAGCTGGTCCACCTCAGGGGGTCGCCTTCCTCTCCAGGCTTCGCCTCCCCACCCCGGCAGAGGATCCCGCGGGTCGTGGACCTGGCGGGCCGGTGCGCGCGCTGACGGCTGTGGCGGGGTGGGGGGCGGGGGTCGGGGTCTGCACAGGGGCCCCCGCGCTTTTCGTCATCCCCTGGATGATCGTCAGGTACCTGCACGAGAACACACAGTGAGTTGCAGGGATGGGGTCTGGGAGGTGGGCGGGGCTAGGGGACTTGGGCGGGGGGCCATCTCGGGTTTGCGTCTGGAGGAAGCCTGAGCAGGCAAAGGTTCGGAGGAGGATTATGGAAGGGGCAGGGCCTTGCTAGTAAGGGGCGTGTTTTAGGGGAATGTGGGTGGGTCTTCATTGAGGTGGGCGTGGCCTGGCCAGAAAGCAGGTGATACGGAAAATCTCGTTTTTTCTTAGTTCTCTTCTGCTTCCCTCAGGTGCTGGGAGCGGAATGATATCAAGGCCATTTGGTGGATCATACGCACTCCTATCCTCATCACCATCTTGGTATGGCCCGTGCCGGGGAGCCATCTCCTGCACCCCACAATGGGTCGTGTCTGGCTCAGCTTCTCTCTCCTCGCAGATTAATTTCCTCATCTTCGTGCGCATTCTTGGCATCCTTGTGTCCAAGCTGAGGACGCGGCAGATGCGCTGTCCGGACTATCGGCTGAGGTGAGGGTGGGTACCCCAGGGAGAGGGGAACCTGGCACAAGGCGCGGCCCAAGCCCGGGGACCAATGCCAAACCCTTTTCCTAGGCTGGCTCGTTCCACGCTGACGCTGGTGCCTCTGCTGGGCGTGCATGAGGTGGTGTTCGCGCCGGTGACCGAGGAACAGGCCCGGGGCACCCTGCGTTTTGCCAAGCTGAGCTTTGAGATCTTCCTCAGTTCCTTCCAGGTGCTTGGGATGCCTGGAGACTGCAGACACCAGCAGGGTGTGAGGGAGTGCTTTCATTCACTAGTGCACAGGGCGCAAAATACTGAGCTGAAGCAGGGAGGGGGCGGGGTGGGCGCTGGACCGAGGCTGGAGAGTGACGTTGAAGCCCCCTGCTAGGAGCAAGGCCTGGACAGGGCACACAGCTGGGGTCTGACCCTCTGCAGGAGCTTCCAGCTGTGTGGGCTTTATCTCTGGGTAGACCAGGATGAGGAAAGTGAGATGCTTCTGGTATAGAAACAAGGAACTGCTCAAATTTAAGCTCAAATTTTAAAATTCAACCCCAGTGCTGCACTTGGCTTTGCCTTGTCCCCAGCTTTGCTTCACCTCCTGGAGCAGTAGCATTGTGGAGGGGGGCTGGGAGGCCTGACACTGAGGAGCCAGCGACTGGTAGGGGGGACAGGGACAGAGAAATGAGGGGCCTTGGGATAGTCAAACCTCTGTTTGGTGGCTTTTAATTAGTCAGTTATTTTTGTTTTTTTTAAGACAGAGTCTCACTGAGTAGCTAGGCTGGCCTCAAACTCACAGCAGTCCTACCTCAGCCTCCCGAGTGCTGGCATGACAGGCATGTGCCAACACGCTCAGCTTAGAATTTTTAATTTATTAGGTTTTTTGTTTGTTTTTGTTTTTGGGGGGGGGTTTGTTTTTGTTTTTTTTGTTTTTGAGACAGGGTCTCATTTGCTAGTTCAGGCTGGCCCTAAACTCAGCCTAGAACTCACAGCCATCCTCCTGCCTCTGCCTCCCAAGTGCTGGGATTACAGGCGGGAGCCACCATGCCCGGCACTGTGCTATGTGGTACTGATTGCTGGTGGGTGTGAGTGACCACGCCCAGTATTGTTATATGTGGTTACCAGGGATTGAACCCTGGGCCTTTGTGCTTGCAAGGCAGGTGCCTGAACCACTGAGCTGAATCCCTGGCCCTACTTTATTAGTTTTTAATTATTCTTATGTGCTGCTGAATTGCCCAGGCTGGACTTGAACTTGTTATCATCTTGCTTCAGCCTCCTGAATACTGAGACTACAGGCTTCAGGCACAGAATCCAGTACTTAGCTTGGTTTTCATTTGCTGGAAGAGGAAGGATGTGATCTGAGTTTTGATATTTAAATTTATCAACTTATTAATCATAAAATAGTAATAAATTATTTACTCAGTTTGCTGTTGGGAACTGAACACAGGGCCTTGAGCATGTTAAGCATGGCTCTGTCACTGCTACAGCTCAGCCCTGGTTTGTATTTATTTAAATCCAGCAGCAGAACATATAGAAATAGGAAGTATTTATAATGTGTGGGATATAATAATTAGTTCCAATAAGATTAAGAAAAAGCAGCCAGGGATTTAGCTCATTGGTGCCACTGCATGCCTTGAAAGTGCAAGGTCATGAGTTCCATACCCAGTACAGAAGAAAAAAAAAGTTAAGGCCAAATGTGGAGGTGCACACTGGTAATCTCAGCACTGGGGAGGCTGAGGCAGGGAGATCACTGAGTTCAAGGCCAGCCTGAACTACATAGTGAGACCCTGTCTCAAAGGAAAAAAAACACACACACACAAAAAAAAAAAGAAAAGAAAAGAAAGAAAGAAAGAAAAAACAAAGGGCCAGGGATTTAACTCAGTGGTTGTAACTCCTTGTAAGTGCAAGGTCCAAAGTTTGATCCCAGTAACCACATACCACCATGCTGGGAGTGCCTGTAATCCCAGCACTCAGAAGGCAGAGGCAAGAGGATTGCTGTGAGTTCAGGACCAGCCTGAACTACAAAGTGAGTTCCTGTCTCACACACAAAAGAAGGAAAAAAAAAAAAAAAAGGCTTACAGCTAAGGTTGGCATGCCACCTTCTTGCATATTAATAGTACCTTAATTCTCTCTGCTACCATGGGATGGTATAATACATGGCCCATTTTCCAGATGAAGAAACAGGCACAGAGAGGCCAACCAGCTTTCCCAGAGTAGGGAAGTTTTCGCACTCCAGCCGCCTACTGCCAGGTCCCCTATTCTGAAACTGCTTTGTGCAGCAAACGGGGGTGGGAGGTGGGGGAGAGTTCGGATCTAGTGACCAGTTGACTGCAAGTTTAGGACTGGAGTGGAGATAAAGTGCTTTGGGGCAGGGCAAGGGTAGGGGCACACTAAGGAGTGGGTCCAACGCCATCCTCTCCCACCATCTGACCCCGGTGCTCCTTCTACAGGGCTTCCTGGTCAGCGTCCTCTACTGCTTCATCAACAAGGAGGTAGGAAAGTCCCGCTCGCGCCCTCTGGTGGCCACGTGTGGAACGGCGCCACCATTGGGCTCTGCTGCCGTAGGTGCAGACAGAGATCCGCAGGGGCTGGCACCACCGTCGCCTGCGCCACAGCCTCCGTGACACGCACCGTCAGCGCCCAGAGCACACCTCCCGAGGCTCTGGCCCTGCCGAGGTCCCCATCCACCATGCCTTGTCCTCGAAGTCGCTACCAGGGCCTGGAGATGAGGTCTTGGAAAGTTACTGCTAGGTAACAAGAAGGCTGTGTCTGTTCAGCATTTACCGAGGGCTGCTGTGTATTAGACCTGGTTTGGGGGACACTGGGGAAATGGGGGAGAAGGAAACGGAAAACAAAGTCCTCGCCTTCATGGAGGAGATAACAGTCGTGCAGGGAAACTGATCGTGAACACAGAACACCAAGTTCCACTTGTTCTGTGCAGTGGCATGAGAAGGACATGGCGGCCGGGGGTCTGGGAGGCCACCTCCGAGGAAGTGACGTTGAAGCCAGGCTTGAAAGAGGTGGAGACAACTGTGGAGAACTGGAGGACCAGACGCGAGGCAGGCCAAGCTCGTGGGGAGGCCTCGGGGCCCTGGGCCCATCTGGTCATGGCTGCAGCAGAGGAAGTCGGAGCCTACGCGGGGGACAGGTGGGCTCTGGATGGGGGTCACCGCCGCTGAGCTCAGCAGGAGCGTCTCATGGGCCAGCATCTCCAAGTTCCTGTGCCACTGCCACGGGCATCGCCAGGGCAGGGTGGAGGCCAGGAGCCAGGAGGGGGCTGCAGGACAATGGCGGCCGCAGGGGGGTGCTGTTCTGAAGGCGCAGCAGGCAGGGCAGAGCGCCCTTGCTTGGGGTGTAGGAAAGGGAGGGAGATGGTTCAGGGCTGGGGCAGGATGAGCATGGCACGTGTGAGGCTGGCACCACCTGTTGGTTATTGTTACTCCTGTGTGGGGTGAACCCCGACACAGGAAAGGAGAGGACTTGGGGTGCAGGCACGTCAGGCACTTCACCCGGCCTCAGTGCTGAAACCCCCTCTCCCAGCAGTCCTGCCCTCCTGCGAGGGGATGCCTGGGAGCTGGGAGAAATGGGGCAGGAGCCAAGGCCTCCATCTGGCTGGACCCCCAGGCCCATGTAAGACCCCACTCCCGAGCCCCGACATGCTGGGGTCCCCACCCCAGGCCGGATATGCCCCATAGCTGACCCGGGAGCCCTCTCAAGCTTGTGCCCTGCTGTATCTGCACCATGCCCCTTTGTGTCTGGGCAGGAGGGGGCCTAAGGCTCAGGTCAGGTCAATAAAGCAGGAGGAACTTGCTTTTTCAATTTCTGAGGTGGGAGAATGCCCATGGCGGGACTAAAAAGTGACAAGTGGGCTGCGCGGCTGGTGCAGTTCACAGTGGCCTTGCTCAGCCTTAGCTGTCACAAGAAAATGTGGACCCCATGCTGCCAGTGTGTGTGCCCCCTAGAGTCCCCAGTCGGGAATATCCCATGCCATCTCCTGATACTGAATTACTGAAGACCTACACACAGATTTAATTCACATATGTGCGTGCCCCTGCTTTTGAAGAGGGCTGCCTCTCTAGAAAGGCAACACAGGAACCATCAGACCAGTTCCCTGGGTGCTGTCACCTGGGGAAATTTGACTTTCTGTACTCAATCCCACTTCTGCAAAGTGGGCATAATGACAGCACCCCACCCTAGGTCACCCAGGCCCACTGATGTGTGCGCAGGTCAGCACATGGCCATGTACTACTCCTGTGATGTTGCTTTGGCTTCAGGACTCAAAAGGATGGTGACTTGGGGCAGGGCAGGCAGAGGTGAGGAACTTGAAACTGATGCCCAGTCCATCCGTGAGGCAGGCAAACCCATCCCACTTCCTGGAATTTCAAGTCAACCAGCACGGGTGGCAGGGCAGGAATGCCAGCACCAGGAATCCAAGGTCTGTGCGAGTCCTGCAACACCCAAGAACCAGAGCAGGGCGCCGGACTCCAGCCCGCTCTCCACCCCGTGCCGGTGGTGCAGACTGTCCGTTGCTTGGGTCAGCTGCGGCCTCACCCGTCTCTAGGGCCCCTCACGAGGCCTTAGCTGTCTCATCTGTAAGACACGACCCAGCATCTACCCTGTGATGGTTTGTTGGACGCAGACCACTTGGTACGCACTGCCATCATCAGCCTTGCATGGCAGGCCTTCTCTGCTGCTGCACGAGGGCTCCAGGGCAACTCAGGCTGTGCCTTCCACAGCTCAAGAGTGCAGCTGGAAATGGGTGTGGTGGTGCACACCTGCAGTCCCAGCACTCAGAGGCTGAGGCAAGACTGCTGCAAGTTCAAGTTCAGCTTAGACTATAAAAAGTACAACTGGAGGCCAAGTGCAGTAGCTCATGCTTGTAACCCCTGCATCCTAGGAGGCTGAAGACAGTCAGATTCCAAGTGTAAGGTCAAAGTGAACACCTGAGTGATTTTGCAAACACTAATGTTTAAAAAAAAAAAGGCTAGGATGTTAACTCAGTCCCCAGTACAGACACACACACAAAAGTGCAGCCGGACATCTGTAATCCTGACCTTGGGTCTGTAAGTGACTGTACCCACCTGGAAAACAGACAGGAGACACAGCAGAAAAACCACCATCAAAAAAAAAAAAACAAAAAAAAAAAACCACGCAGTACTTTATTATCACTACCATCACAAAGTCGTCATAGGGCAGGGGTAGGTCTTGACAGAGGAGGAGAAGCCTCTATTTGCCAGCGATGAGTGGATTCCGCAGCACCACGATGACCGAGTCCCCGCGCAGGAACATCTTGGAGATGTAGCGGTCCTTGTTGACAGGTTTGGACTTCTTCTTGCCTTTGCCGCTCTTGGGGACCTCGGTCCACATCTCCTTCACATTCTCCAGCACCATGTTGCAGTGCCTAGTGGGGCAGGGATGGGAGGCAGAGGAGACAGGGTGAGGCCTGTCACCCCCTCTGTTGGCACCATGCTGAGCAGGGCACAGGCTCTGAGTGCCACATCTGCACATTCTTTTAAGAGTAGGAGGGCTGGGGATTTAGCTCAGTGGTTCCAGCACTTGTCTTGCAAGCACAAGGGCCCGGGTTCAATCCCCCAGTAACCACATACAACAATGCCTGGGCATGGTGACTCACACCTATAATCCCAGCACCCGGGAGGCAGAGGCAGGAGGATTGCTATGAGTTCCAGGCTTGCCTGGGCTGCACAGTGAGCTCAGGGCCAGCGTGAAGTACAAAGTGAGACCCTGTCTCAAAAAAGAAAAAGTAGAAGTTTGTTGAGAGACAGCTTCTGCTTAAGAGAGACAGAAGAAGGCCTTGAAAGTGAGCTGTCCCTCCTTGTGTTTTTTTGAGACAGTCTCACTATGTAGCGCAGGCTGGACTTGAACTCACTACAGAGCCCAGGCTGGCCTCAAACTTGCAGGAATCCTCCTGCCTCAGCCTCCCAAGTGCTGGGTTTGTAGGTCTGCACCACCACACCCAACCCCTGCCCATTCCTGGGCCGAGGTTTGGACTCTGCCCTCCGTGCTCACATCACTCCCCTCGAGACAATCAGCACCTGCTCCCAGTGCTGCCTGAAGAATGCATGGATAAATGCAGTACGCACTCAGGATGCAGCCCGGCACAAAACAAAAATAGTTCCCACTGTGCGTGAACTCAAAGTACAGGGGGAAGCAGCAGAGAAGCACCCAGCACCACCTGTTTCAGGAGCCAGAGGCTCCAGGGGTGCGGGAGACAGGGCGGCATCTGACACCTGCATTGCCCCGCCCTCACAGCCCGAGTGAGTATCTAGACAAGGCCACAGTCAGCTCATTCAGCAGACGCTTGTGAATGCAGACGACAAACACTGCTTGAATCACAGCCACAGAGCAACGAGAAATGATGACATCCTTGTCCTCATGGCCTGTGCACCCTGGCCAAGGCAGATCAAGAAACGAGACAGCAACCGAGACCTGCAACATGCTGTCAGTGGCATTCACTGCTACGAAGAGTTACCTCAGTTCTTCTGTTTTGTTTCTGAGACAAGGTTAGGCTATGTAGCCCAGACTGGCCTTGAACCCATGGTGATCCTCCTGCCTCAGCCTCCCACGTACTGGAACTACAGATGTGCCACTATGCCCGGCCTCTGAAAGATTCTGGAAGAATAGTGGCCAAAGGGTGGCCTAGGTAAACTGGGGACGGGCCCAGAAAACTTTTCATTGGATTATTGTATTTGGGAGTTATGCGAACAAATTAATAGTTCAGAAAACAGCAGGTTAAAAAAGCAGCATAACCAATGGGGGAAATTTTCAAGTTTATTCAATGAAAAAGCCAAGGTCTAAACCTGATGTGCCACTAGCAGTGACTGAAACAGTAAAAAGCCCCTACCTCTTTCTATGTGTGGTGCTACAGTGAAGTCAGACCCCAGGGAGAAGACCCACGAAATCAGCTACGCTGGGGTGCCTGAAGAGGTGACAGCAGGCGAGGGGAAGGGGAGCCTGGGTGTCACTAGCTTATGTTTGGAATTCTGCAAACAATGCCCCTCAAGAAAGTAACATATAAATGGGTAAAGAATACTTCAGCTGATTTGCAGTGAGGTTCTTAGGTATTGATAATACAAGGAAAACAAAACGCAGAAGAGCACACAAATGGTTCTATTTTAAAAACAATTTGTGACGTTATGATGTCAGTTACACTTCTGTAAAGTTCTGACCTACAACACACGCACACAGCTAACACCACGCGGGATCCTCTGTGCGCATGTGTGCCGGTGTTAGTCTAACATGGCAGGACCTGGTGGCGGGGGGGTGGGAAGCTGATGAAGGCAGAAGAAGCCAGGGAAAACCAAGTAAACAATGTTATCTCCAGCCGGGAGGGAGAGTGGGACAGTGACTTGGCCAAGGGCAGACATTTCAGAGGAGGCAAAGCCTGTGTCTGAGTCCAAGTCCATTGTCTTCTTGCCATCATTTGCCTCCAGTAGAAACTGAGGCTGAGAGTAAAAGACTGGGCCATGGTCACACAAGTCAGAAGCAAGAACATTCTCAGATTAAGCCTCACGCTGGTGTGAGGACAGCACTCCCTGACTAATAAAAGGCTGCTGGTTATGGCCAGACAGATCAGCACACAACCCAGCTGCAGGGTCCCTAGCTGATGAGAAGGCGGAGTCAAGAGGACTGCAAGTTGGAGGCTTGCCTGGGCAATTTAGCAATGCCTGTCTCAACACAAAAAATAAAAAGGGTTGGGGATATAGCTCAGTATGAAGGCCCTGGGTTTGATCACTAGTGCTATCAAAAAGAGAACAAATTGTAGTACTTGTGAAAAGCACTTGGCTCAGTACTGAACATATGATACTTAATGAAACATAATTTGGGGCTGGGGGTTTAACTCAGTGACTCTGCGTTATTGTGCTATTACTGTGCTAAGTCACTAAGGTGCTCAGGCTAAGTTTGAACTTCGAATCTTCCTGCCTCAAACTCACGGACCACTGGGATTACAAGCCATCAAACTGTGCCACTATACCCTATAACATCATTTACTCTTACAACTTATTGAATAGTAGTATCATGCCTACTTTTCAGATAAGGAAAATGGGAGCCCAGAAGGAAAAAAAAAAAAAAAAAAATCACTTGCTGTTCCCTCTGGTTACCCACAAAGACCTTAGCTTGTGCTGTCATTGTACTCAGGTCTGTCCACATTGCTTCTTTAGACAGGACCTCTGCAATTACCCCACGAGACAGCAGCCCCTTCCCTACTCTGTACTGTGACTTGGCTTCATTTTTCTTTTCTGTTTTTTTCTTTTCTTTCTTTTGGCAGTATAGGGATCGAACTCAAGACCTTGTGCTTGCAATGCTGAGGTGGTACATACTAAGCTAAATCCCTGGCCCACTGGCTTTACTTTTCTTCACAGAACCCATCATACCTATTACACATGCTTCTATGTTTGCTGTCGGTTTCCCTGACAGCAGAAGCTCACTGCAGACAGGAACCGTGTTTCTTTCAATCAGTGCTGAGTCTAGTCCCTAGAAAACAGTCCCTAGGTGGGTGGATGCTCTAGGTATGTAATACCTGTGAAACTGACAAAGAGGGTTCCGCATGTCACATACTGTATTATGCACTTTACATGTGCTAAGTCGGTGAATCTATACCCACCACCATTACTGCCACTGTTCAGACCAGAAAATCACTCACCCAGCAAAGGGCACTCGGCTGCTGAGGCATAGTTGGGACGTGAGCCCAACAGGCAGGCTCCCAGGGTAACTGGAGGGCCACCGAGAGATAGCCACTCCTCACGATTTAAAAATATTCCCTCCTACTCTACACAAAAGTATTTTTGGGGCCTGGGATTTAGCTCAGTGGTTCCAGCACCTGTCTTGCAGGCGCAAGGACCCAGGTTCGATCCCCAGTGACCACATACCATACCATACTGGGTGTGGAGACTCACGCCCAGCAGCAACCAGTACCACATACCACAGTGCCGGGCGTGGTGGCTCACGCCTGTAATCCCAGCACTTGGGAGGCAGAGGCAGGAGGATTGCTGTGATGTGAGTTTGAGGCTGAACTCGGGGCTCAATGTAATATCTACGGAACAAATAAAAAGCGAGACCCTTTCTCAAAAAACCTAAAAAAAAAAAAAAAATTTAAATTTAAAAAAAAATAAAAAGTATTTTTGTTTAGTTTTGAGACAAGATTCTCACTATGTAGCTCAGGCTAGCTTCGAACTGTTGGTGACCCTCCCATCCCCTGCCTCCTGAGTGCTGGGATTACAAGCATGCACCCCCAACCCCCCGCACACACCCAAACTTCTCAGAAACCTTTCTTCAGGCTCCTCAGACAGGAGCTGGGCCTGCTTCTCCAGACCTGGACACAAGACCTCTCAACCCCTCGAGTTTACCTGTCAAAGGCCTTCACACGGCCCAGCAGTTTCTTGTTGTTGCGGCAGTTGATGAGCACTTGAGTATTGTTTTTGACTGACTGGGTCAGCACCGAGAGTGGACCTGTGTTAAATTCTTCCTCTTCCCGCTTCTGCAGCTCCTCTGGGGTCATCTCACTCTTGGGCTTGTTGAGAAGGCTCCTGAAGAGGCAAGGACAGAACCATTGGTGAGAGCAACTTAGGCTGGGAGCATGGCTGGTCATGGCTTTGCACTCTGCTCCTCCCACCCTTGGCCCCAACACCCATTCTGACACCTGAATCTTTTCTCTTGGCACAAGCACCTGATACTTGACAGATATTTTCAACTCTGACCCAGGTTGAGCTCCAGGATCACTGACCACTCCAACCCAGTCCGTCTGCCGAGCTCCCAACCCCCATCAACAGCAATTCCATCCTCCTGGTTCTCTAGGTACTCTTGATGTCTACGGGACATCTCTCATCCTCTCATACCCTGTGTCAAATCTACTGGCAGATCCTGCCATCTAGGCTTAGAATCAAATTTCCTCATTCAGTAAACACTGAACCTAACCATTGAATTTGACTTGGTTCTTGTCCAATTTGGTTTGCAACCAGAATTGTGGAAAGAATTAAGTTTGTGAACCAAGGTACCACTCACTGTGTATCCACATTCCGGCCATTTCTTTTCCATGTCCTAAATTACCATCATCTCTCACTTGGAGTCTTACTGGTCTCCTTGCCTCCAAGTTAGAAAGGTGAAGGCATCATATCACATCTCCAGGTGCCTCTATGCCTCTTGACAGATAAAACTTAAACCAGTCACCCTTCAAAGTTTTCACATAGCTCCCATCTTGGTGCAAAAGGAAAAACAGTTTTCATATGTTACACATTTGCCCCTTCTCACACTCTTCCAGCCACAGTGGCCTCCTGGGTGGTCTTCTGAAAACAAGAAGCAAACTTTCTTCTTAAGGCCTATGTGCTTCTTACCCTTGCCTGGAAGGAACTTCCAGTTATCTGTATTCTTCACAACCTAATTTCCTCAGGTCCTTTCTCCAGTGTTATCTTTTCAGTGTGCCCTTCTGTGACAGTTACTATACTGTTGTCATTTCCCACTGTTGTTCCTCTCCTAGACTATTTCTGGTTGGCCTTGGACTAGTGACAATCCTTCTGTTTCAGCCTCCCAAGTGCTGGGATTACAAGCATGCTCAATTATGTCTCTGTTCACAGGCCTCTACACCTAACACATTACATACTCCTTTATTGTTCTACGGCCTGAGTACCCTGCTCCGTTCATAACCCATAGCAGATCTTCTCCTTGGGGATAAGACTTTTTATTCACTGATATATCCCCATGTACCTGCCTAACGCAGTGCCTGACACGTAAACACTCAATGTAATATCTACGGAACGAATAAAAAGCAAAATCATTCTAATGCCTCATTATCGTCAGCGTCGCAAATCAGGTCAAAGAGCCACCCGCCAGCGGCTTAAATTACCGGATAAATCTTTACCTCACATCGTTATTCCTAACAGTCCTCACCTTCCTCCCCCGGGCTCTTTATTGGTCAACCTATACTTTATTATTGACTTTATTATACTTATGTTACATTTATAAATTTATTTTACTTTATTATTCAACAAGACCATCTGCCAGAGCTCGCAGCCTGTTAGGTGATTGAGGTATGTCTTCTCCCGAACTCACGATCAGTAAAAGGCCCATACCATGCTGGAAACCCTTAGGAGAAAAGTATGCCACTTTATCCCTAATTTCTGCCTCCCCCGCAGCCCTGTTCATCCTCTCCCACCATTAATGAGCTAAATTTACACCCTTAACCTCCTTCCCGCGGCCTAAATACAGCCCGAACTCACATGGTGGAAGATGCAACCTCAGGTTACTCCCGTTTCCTCTCGTTGCTTCGCTCTCTGGAGAAAAAGGAAGGCGGCACTTCCGCCTCCTGAGGCTCACTTCCGTTGGCGCCTGCGCAGACCCAAACGTCGGGGAGAGGCGTGGCCTGTTGCCATAGCGACCTCCCCGGGCTGTGCAAAGATCTGGTAAGACCCTAAGGTAGTGGTTCGACACCACTTAGGACCACACAAGACAGATGCTCACGACAATGGAGAGGAAAAATAAAGGCGCCCAACTCAAATCCATGTGGTAGATAAGTTGAGGTTAAAAGAGGGAAGTGACACGCCTGCCCTGTCCTCGGCGGTGCAGCCTTGACAAAGCGAATCCGCTCCTAGCTTCTGGAATCCACATCCTACCCCTTATCCTTCAGGGACCGCTGCCTGAGGTGTCCACTGATCTTTCCAACCTGGCACGACCAATCGTACATCCGGAAGGGCCCCGGACGGGTACACTAGAGTCTCCACGATCAACGCTGCTCATTGGCTCTCTCCCCTCGGAGGCAGTCGTTCCTCCTTCCGCGCTCCCTTTTGGGCAGTGCATCCCTGAGGGGACCCAATGCCAACACCCGAGGGAGGCGTGTCCTCAGGATGCCATTGGTTTCACGGCACGTTGGGTGGGAAGTGCAGCCACGCTTGTTGCTGATTGGTTTTGTGATTTCTTCGGTGGAACCTGGCCCTGCCTAAACTATTCGCGGCCGGGTGCAGGCTTCGGGCGCAGCTGCCATGCGTTCTGGGGGCCGCGGGCGCGCCCGGCTGCGGCTCGGAGAAAGCGGCGTTCTAGAGCCACCCTCACTGTCCAAGCGACGCCTGCTACCGCGGGTGCGGCTGTTGCCGCTGCTGCTGGCCGTGGCCGTAGGCTTGACGCTCTACATCATCTGGAGCAGCTGGTATCATGGAACTGAAGAGCTGTCAAGGAGCCGAGAGTTGCGGGTGAGGACAGGTGGGGCTCCGGGAGCCCTGGGCACCCCATTTCCCACTTCCCCCTTCCAGAGTCTCCAGGTTGACGTGGCTGTATCATATCGCCCTAGCTGCAGGTGCCTCGTCCCTTCTGTCATTTGAACGCCTGAACCATAACCAGGGTCTGCTGTGCTCTAGTGAGCTTGGAAGGTCTGGGTTCACACCTCAAGTCAATTATTTGGAAGAACCTCTTCCCCCTACCGAGTTTTGACTTGTCGGTCCAGCAGGACTGCAGTAGTTTTGACTAGATGGGCTGGAAGGATCTTTCCCGAGTTTAGGATTCATCCTAGATGCTCAAGGCTGCTCATTACCAAGAGGATCCGAGGTTTATGGAGGCGTCGGCCGCCCTAAGTAGGGGGCCACATGAGGGGGATGTTCCTCATTCTTCTGTTCCCCATCTCACCTCCCCCCAAGGCTCCTCTAATTGGAAACCTCCCTGAAGCCAAGCTGCGGAAGGTGGTGGGACAGCTGGATCCTCAGCGGCTCTGGAATACGTATTTGCGTCCTCTGTTGATTGTTAGAACCCCGGGGAGCCCAAATAATCTCCAAGTCAGAAAGGTAAAAGTATCACATGTTATCTCCAAGTTCTGAATAATACCCCACTAGGGCCAACAACATGGGTCACAGCAGTCCTCCTGCCTCTGCCTCCTGAGTGCTCGGTGTACAGGCACGAGCCACCATGCCTGGCATTGTGGTATGTGGTACTGGGGATCAAACTCAGGACTTTGTGCTTGCCAGGCAGACACCAGAATCACTGAGCTAAATCCATGGCCCTGGGCATGAACTTTTTTTTTTTTTTTTTGAGACAAGGTTTCACTTTGTAGTTCAGGCTGGTCCTGGACTCACTATGTAGCTCAGGCCAGCCTCGAACTCATAGCAATGCTCCCCAGGACTGGGTTTAGAGGCATGAGCCATCACATCAGACATTGTGGTGTATGGTACAGATTGCTTTTGGGCGTGAGTCACCATTCCTGGCATGGTTGTATGTGATTACCAGGGATTGAACTCGGGATCTTGCGCTTGCAAGGCAAGCGCCAGAACCACTAAGTCCCTCACCCTGAGCTCACTAGGTAGCCCAGGTGAGCCTGGAACTCACAGCAATCCTCCTGCCTCTGCCTCCCGAGGGCTGGGATTACAGGCATAAGTCACCATGCTGGGCTTGTACTTTTGATCCTCCTGCATTAGCTTTCTGAGTGCTAGGATTACAGATGTGCAACATTGCACTAGGCTGTTTCTTAACCTCTCTGGGACTCAGTTTCCTCCTTTGCAAAATGGGGTCATGCCTTGGCATTCTTTACTCCATAGGGCTCCTAAAACAAGGCTTGGCACATAACAAGAGCTACTGAAGAATAAGCCATGTTGTTGGCCTCAGGGGGTGAGTCACGCTAACATCTGGCACCCACTAACTGGGCCGAGGGGTCAAGGCAGTAACAGCCCTAAGTGGGGACTTCTGAGTCAACCTGACTGCTCTGGAGGGCTCAGGTCACATGGCCCTTCTGCTCACGTCCTTCCCAGTCGCTGTGCACACGCCCACCTCTCTCTTGCCTCTAGTTCCTGGAAGCCACACTGCGGGGCCTGACAGCTGGTTGGCATGTGGAGCTGGATCCCTTCACAGCCTCAACGCCTCTGGGACCAGTGGATTTTGGGAACGTGGTGGCTACACTAGACCCAGGGGCTGCACATCACCTTACCCTTGCCTGCCATTACGACTCGAAGCTCTTCCCCCCGGGCTCAGCCCCATTCGTGGGCGCCACGGATTCGGCTGTGCCCTGTGCACTGCTACTGGAGCTAGCCCGGGCTCTTGACATGCTGTTGAGCAGGGCCAAGCAGCAGGTAAGAACAGAGTGGGGGACGGGAGGGCCATCCCAACCCCATCCATGCTTACGCTCCTTCTTGCCTTTGTCATCCTTGTCTTCTGAATGTCAGATCCTGTTGCCTCTGCCCCAACCTTCCTGTGCCCCCACCCCCATTTCAAGCATAAGCCAGAGTCTGTTGTCCACAAAGTGCACTGTGAACCCCTCTAGTTTCATCTCTTGCCTTTCATCCCATACTCACTCTCTGCAGTCACACCCACTCTCTGTCTCTCAAGCTTACCTCAGGACATTTGCACTTGCTCTTGGCTTTGCACAGATGGATTTTTAAAAGTTAGTCTGAAGCTTGTAACCCTAGCATTCAGGAGGCTAGGCAGGATGATCACTGAGTGTTTGAGGTCAGCCTGGGCTACATGAGAGTGCAAAGCCAGCCTAAACTACATAGTGAGACCTTGTCTTAAAAAATAAAAGAAATAAAGATTGTCTTTTTCCTCCTTCCGGACTGGATCTCACTTGAGTTATCTGTTCTGTATCCTGTTTACAGATAGAACTGTCATTAACCATTTATAGATGATTAAACTGATGCTTCAGGAAGTTGGCCTCTGGTCACCCATATTTACACCACTAGGAAGCGGCTGGGTATGGCTTTGAACCCAGGCTGCCTGGCTTTGTCTATGCTCCTGACCCCACATTGTTCCAGTGATGGCACCTAGTTTGTCCTTTCCAGCTGCATGGATGGATGGGGCACCTGGGTTAGAGTGGATGCCGAGGGCTGGGACTGAGCAGGCCCTGGCCACCTGCTCCCACAGGCAGCCCCAGTGACCCTGCAGCTGCTCTTCCTGGACGGTGAAGAGGCGCTGAAGGAGTGGGGACCCAAGGACTCCCTTTACGGCTCGAGGCACCTAGCCCAGCTCATGGCGTCCATGCCTCACAGTCCCGGCCCCACCAGGATCCAGGCCATCGTAAGACCATGGTCCCGCTGGGTTCTGGTGAGGGAGGGAGAAGGCACAGTGGGGTTGGCAGGGTCCGCTCAGCCCTCAGTCCTGGCTTCTCCCTAGGAGCTCTTTGTGCTGCTTGATCTCCTGGGAGCTGCCGGTCCGACCTTCTACAGTCACTTCCCCAACACAAACCGCTGGTTCCATCGGCTTCGGAACATCGGTAAGCATGAAAATAGAGCCAGGCGCCCGGCGGGGACATGGGAAGGCAGCCCAGGCACTTGTCCTCAAAGTCAACATTCCCACATCTCCCTGGTCTCTCTAAGAAACCCGGGCAGATTCACACGTTCATCACACGAATCTCAAGTGTAGTGATTATGAATTAGCCAGTCTGGAGAGGGACAACTCTGGTTTCAAATCCTGGATCTGACTCTTACCCCATGGAAACTAAGGTTAAAAAGCTTTGTCAGTCTGAGCCTCAGTCTCCTATCTGTAAAATGCGCATGGTGCTAATGATAACTACCTCTAGACCTGAGAGGTCAAGTAAGACCAGGAACATAGTAAACCATAGGAAGGAGAAACACATTCATTCCCATTGGGTTGACCAGGGCTTCGTATCCAGGTCCCTCACCCTCTGGCCCAGGAACTGGGGACCTTTGACTGCTGAGGACTAACTAAGCCTTGCTCTCTAATCCCCATCACCTCTAGAGAAGCGTCTACACCGTCTGAACCTGCTGCAGGCTCACCCCCAGGAAGTGATGTACTTCCAGCCCGGGGAGCCACCAGGCTCTGTGGAAGATGACCACGTCCCCTTCCTGCGCAGAGGTACTGTACTGCTCTGTGCAGGGAGGAACAGGGCTGGGCTCTGGCCCCTTCCCAGAGCTGGGGTCTGGGGCAAGTGATTCTCTTACTCATTGCAATTTTTCCAACTGTAAAATGGTATCAAACAGTACAGAAGCTACCAAGTGTGCTAATATATATAAAGACCGTTTGGACCAGTGTCCAGCACACACCAGACAATCAAGAAATGTTAACTTGGGCTGGGGATTTAGCTCAGTGGTTCTGGCTCCTGCCTTGCAAGTGTAAGGTCTGGAGTTTGATCCCAGGTAACCACATACAACAGTGCTGGGCATGGTGACTCACACCCACCAGCAGTCAATACCACATACCACAGTGCTGGGCGGAGTGGTTCACACCTGTAATCCCAGCACTTGGGAGACAGAGGCAGGAGGACTGCTGTGAGTTCAAATCTCTCCTGGGCTACATAGTGAGCTCAGGGTTTAGTCTTCCAACAAAAATGCCTTCCTTGCAGGGTATGGTGGCACATGCCTATAATCTCCTCACTTGGGATAGTGAGGCAGGAGGATTGCCTTGAATTCAAAGCCAGCCTCGGCGACATAGCAGGTCACCCTGTGCACCCCCCATAGTGGAAATCAGGGCACGTGCAATGGCACTGAACTAAATCCCCAGCTCTACCTAGCAAGTTTACGGCCTGCCACAACTACATAGTGAGACCCTGCCTCCAAAAAAAAGGAATGCCTTCATTAGAATGCTCTGTATTTATTTATTATGTTTTTTTCAGTGCTGGGGACAGAACCTAGGCCCCTGCACGTGCTAGGCAGGGCCTCTACCACTGAGGTACATTTCAAGACCCAACAGCATCTCCTTTATTGATTTGTTTGGGGAACGTGAGGGAGAAGCTGAGGTGTGGTGATACTCCTCCCATCTACTCAGTAGGAGGCTGAGGCAGGAGATGATCTGACCCCAGAAATTCAAGGCAAGCTTGGGCAACAGTGAGACTCCATCTCAGAAAAAAGTACAATGAGGGTAATGGTGGGAAAGTACCTACCTTAAAGGGTTGATGGAGAAGATAAAATGCTGTTCTTTTGGCCTGGAGCCTTGAATACGGCAAGTACAGTGTGAGCGCTGTTAAAGAGAGAAGGGGCCTAACGTACACCTGGCATGAGGGATCAAGGACATCATCTTCTGATCTCTTCATAACCCATTAATTTAAGTCCTAATTTGGCGTGAAAACAGCATGTACCTCCACAGACCTTACAGCTCAGGAAGCGCTGGAACGGAATGTTGGGGTTGGGAGAGGTCAGGGTACCCAGCCTGGGCCTGGCTGGGTCCATGATGGGTGCCCAGGCCTGAGAGGGTCTCCTCTCACCCGCAGGGGTCCCGGTGCTGCACCTCATCGCCACGCCCTTCCCTTCTGTGTGGCACACGCCTGGAGACACAGAGGCCAATCTGCACCCGCCCACTGTGCACAACCTCAGCCGCATCCTGGCCATCTTCCTGGCAGAATACCTGGGGCTGTAGCCCTTACTCAGGGGACCTTACTCAGGAAGCAGCACCTGGAGGGCATGTGCCAGGGGGCCTGGCACCAACACAGCCTAACTGGCCCCGCCTCATGAGTGCCAGCTTCTCGTTCTGCCCCTGGGCTCCTGTAAGGACCTGCTTTGACTGTCTCAAGCCACCACCCTTCGAGGACATAGAAGGGACCGCCGTGGCCATAACAACCAAAGGAGTAAGAGCTTGGTCTGAAGGTCTGCGGGGACCAAACTGTGGACAGTGTCTGGACCAGTGCCGCTCAACTAAATGAATCAGAGGTGCGGCTCAGATGTTCATGGCAGTTCATGCTCCAGAACTGCAGCCTTGCTACTGCACAGGTCCAAACCTGGATTCAGACAGGGACCAAAGGAGGTAGAAGCCAAGGCTTCGGCGCTCCTGACTATACTTGAGCCAGTGGGCAATAAACCAGTGTTCTTAGCGAGTCACAGATCCGAGTGGCAGCGTCAAGCATCATTCTGTGGCTCTCCTCGCTGTATAATGTGAATTTCACTTAAGGAGGAATGTAGTGGTTCCCAAAATATTTCACCACGGAATCTTTGTGAGAAGCACCTCATAGGATGAGGGTACCTCAGAAAATACTTTGAGAAACTCTGGATTTAATAAGTTTGAGAGGGTTTCAGACCTAGATTCACTGCAAAGCAATTACCCCAACTATCATTTCCTTGGGTACAGTAGTGAGATGGCGCTGTACGTGTAAGGCCAGGGAGGGAATCTTGCCAACCCCACCTCATCTTCAGCTCAGCTGGGGAGCTCATTAAGAAGTGGAGACTTCCAGGCCCTGGCCCAGAGTTACTGAACCGGGACTCCAGGGAAGCTGGGGTTCTGTGACAAATACCTGAAGGCATCTTTTGATTTTATTTTTTTCAGGGTCCACTGTGTAGCCCAGAATGGCTCTGAACTCTCAGTGTTCCTGCTTCCTCCTTCTAAATGCTGGGACATGCTGCCCTTAAGGACAATGTGGTGCACTCAGCTATTTAGCAAACTTAGTGAAAATAAAACCCTCCATGAGGGGCTAGGAATTTAGCTCAGTGGTGCCACACCTGTACGGCAAGGGAAAGGCCTTCAGTTTGATTCCCTGTACCAGAAAAAAGAAAAAAAAACACCTCAGTGAGAGATACAAGCACGTGCAAGGCCCTGGGTTCTACCCACAGCTAACACTCAGGGTTAAAAGACAGTGAAGGCAGATCAGGTGAGTGTATGCAGTGGGTGCTGGGTGTGCAGAGCCGGCTGAGCCTTCAAAGTCCTAAAATGCGTGATTGTGTCTTTTGGGTTTATTGATTGAATTCGGCTGGTGCAGGAGCCTCTGCAGAGAGAGCTCAAGAGATGGAAATGGACAAACAGCCTGATTTAGAACTGCAGAACAGGCCCTCTGATGTGAAAGAACTTATCCTGAACAACTGTTGGTCGAATGATGGCAAAATCAAAGGCCTGACAGATGAATTTAAAGAAGTGAGATTCTTTTAAGTTGAGACAGAGTCTCGCTTTATAGTTCAGGCTGGCCCTGAGCTCTCTGTGTAACCCAGGTGAGCCTCAAATTCTTGGCAATCTTCCTGCCTCTGCTTCCCAAGTGCTGAGCCACCATGCCTGGCACTGTGGTATATGGTGCTGGGATCAGGGATCAAACTCAGGGCCTTGCACTTGCCAGGCGGATGCGGGAACGACTGAGCTAAATCCCCGGCCCAGTACTGGGATTCTTAAGTATGATCAACGCTGGTCTCACCTCAGCCACGAACTTACCAAAGTTAAACAAACTCAAGAATCTTGAGCTAAGTGAAAACAGAATCTCAAGGACCTGGAAGTATTGGGAGAAAAGTCTCTGAACCTCATGCATCTGAATTTAAGTGGCAACAAAGTTAAAGACATCAGAAGGATGGAGCCCTGAAGTTAGAGAACATGGAGAGCTTAGACCTTTTGAGAGCTTGGATCTTTTCAACTTCCGGATGGCCACCCTGAAGGACTAAACCCTAAATGTGTTCAAGCTGCTCCTGCAACTCAAGTACCTCGAAGGCTGCAACCAGGACAAAAAGGCCCGACTCCAACCTCGAGGGCTACGTAGAGGTCCTGGATGATAAGACAAGGATGAGGAAGAATATGAAGATGCTCAGCAGAGGAAGATGAAGAGGATTAAGACGAGGAAGATGGGGAAGAGGAGGACGTGAGCAGAGAGGAGGAGGAGGAAGAGGGCCAGAAGCAAATTCAAGCACCTGAAGATGACGGAGAAGATGATGACTAAGTAGAATCAGCCATTTTGAAAAAAATTCCTATTGTTATTTGACTGTCTTTACCTATATCCCCTCCCCTTTCCAGATCCTGCCTTCTGAAACTTTTTTTCTGATTGCTGTGGGAACAAGAAGGGAAAAGTGTACTGGGGGTGGTGAGGGCGGGGAGGGAAGAAAGGAAGGGGGTAGAATAAAATACTATTTTTACTGCCAAAAAAATAAAGATAGTAAAGGTGAAACCTTGACTTGGGTGGCTGAGGCAGGAAGATGGCTTCAAATTTGAGAGCAGCCTGGGTTATGAGCTCAAGGTCACCCTGAACTACATGCTTGTCTCAAAACACCAAAAATAAATTAGTGATGGTGAAGACCAGTCTCCTCTGTCAACTGAAGGCTGCAAAAGACTCAAAAAACTAGAGGGCTGGGCTGAGGATTTAGCTCATTGGTTCCAGAGCCTGCCTTGCAAGCACAAGTTCCTGGGTTTGATTCTGGTAACCATATACAGTACTGGACATGGAGACTCATACTCACCAGCAATCAGTACCACATACCACAGTGCTGGGCATGGTGGTTCAGGCCTGTAATCCCAGCACTTGGGAGGCAGAGATGGGAGGATTGATGAGTTTGAGGCTGAGTTCAGGACCAGCCTGAACTATAGAACTAGACCCTGTCTCAAAAAAAATAGAGGGCTGGCCCAGGGATTCAGTTCAGTGGTTCTGGCGCCTGTCTTACAAGTGTAAGGACTCTGGTTTGATCCCCAGTTACCACATACAACAATGCTGGGCGTGGAGACTTATACCCACCAGCAATCAGTACCACATACCACAGTGCCGGGCGTGGTGGCTCACGCCTATAATCCCAGCACTCGGGAGGCAGAGGCAGGAGGACTGCTTTGATGTGAGTTTGAGGCTGAGCTCAGGGCCAGCCTCAACTACAAAGCGAGACCCTGTCTCAAAAAAAAATAAAAAAGGGCTAAGGGCAAAAAATTTAGCTCAGTCTGTTTTGCAAGGGCATGATTATGAGTTTAATCTTCAGTCCTGGATATAAATAAATTTAAGAGGGCTGAAGCACAAGGTCGTGAATTCAATCCCTTGCACCACAAAAGAAAAAAAAAACTAGAGGGCTGAGGGTCAGCGATGTAGCTCAGTGGTGCTGCCACCTGCCTTGCTAGCACAGGGGGCAAAAAAGGGCTGAAGTCAAGTTATCCAATGAGAAGGGATAGAGACAGAGTTCCTGGTTCAGTTCTTCCAGTGGCTGACGTTCATGTGTCAGGCACTGTCAACACCTACAACTTAGTAATTTCCCCCCAACCCTAAGGAGGGTAGTTCCAGGTCTCACTGTGCAGGTGAGAGAGTAAAGCAGCTGTCCTTAAAGCTGGGAGCCTCCCCACAGCTATGCACCCCACCCCCACATCCCTTCCTCCTTCAAGGGTGGGATGAAGACGTCAACGAAAAGCACCATGAGGGTTTTAGCTTTTTTACCCTGTCTGGTACTGGGACTGCACCAAGAGCCTTGGCACTGAGCTACCTCCCCAACAATCCTTTATTTTATTATTTTTTTTTTAAATCTTGATATAGATTCCTCGTATGTTCCTAAATTGGTGAGGCTGGGCTTGCATGTGCAATTTTCCTGCCTCAGCCTCCCAGAGTGCTAAGATTAACTGGCTTTTCAATGGTCTTTTGTACAGTTTTGGCTTAAATCTCAAGTAAGGCTTATTAGATCAGATGAGGCTGTGACATGAGCCCAGGCCTTGCAGCTGCCATTCAAGCCTGACACGTGGCTCCCACAGCTTTACTCCAGACCACAGTATCTGGAAGCACACTCTGGGTGGACGCTTCACCAATCGGTCTTTGAGGAATTATTCACCCAGGTTGAGTAACTATCATCCCAGCAGCGCTCCAAACTCAAACTCTGAGCAATGGGAAAATTCCACACCTGACAGCGGTGATAGCAAGCACTTACAATACAGATGCAGCCAGGTGAGGTGGCACAGAGCTGTAATTCCAGCTCTCAGAAGGCTGAGGCAGGAGGATCTCAAATTTGAGACCAGCCTGGGCCACATAGTGACCAGCCTCAACTAAAATTACCTTTAGGTTTTGTGTATAAGAAAAGTATGAAACACAAATTTTGTAGTTTTAATTTGGATCCCATTTACAAGACCGTAGCTTCATGTGTACAAAAAAAAATAACACTATTGAGAAAAATTCTAAATCCTGAAACACTTAGACCCTTCTGGTCCTAAGCATTTCAGATCAGGGATATGCAACCTGTACTGTTTTTTCAGATCAAGAAATTGAGCAGCTTGGAATGTGGCACGTGCTTGCAATTCCAGTACTCAGGAGGCTGAGGCAAGGTTTCTAGTCCACATCAGCCTACTATGTATATAGCACTACCCTGCATCAAAGAGGGGAGGTGGTGGAAGATGGAAGGAGGAAAAGTGAAAAAGAAAAAATCGGAAAAAGTCAGCTTTCTAAGAACCAAATGCCCAAGATCTCTGCTGCCATGTCTGGGTGTACATTTTTTATCACTTAGACTCTGCCCCATCTGTCCTGATTCGGCAGTATATGCCAGCCCTTGCTCCATCCTTACTCTCCACACGTTCCTGTGCTTACTATAACCAGATTTTGCTAAGTCTTTCTTTAGTTGTGTCCAACTTGCCCTTTAACCCAGTTATTGAGTTTTTGAATTTCAGTCCTTGCATTTCTTATTTCTGAAAGTATTACCTTTGGGCTTTTTTGCTTCCAATCTGCTGGGCAAGTTTTTATAGTGTGGAGTTCTCTGCTGATTATTTCCAAGTTTTTCTCAAGATCTTGCATTTTTATAGCTAAGTGTGAGGGTCTATGGCTGTAATCTCAGGGATTGGGAGGCTAAGGCAAGGACATCATCACAAGTCTGAGCCCAGCCTGGGCTATGCAGTGAGCTCCAGGCCAGCTTGCACTACAAAGCAGGCTCTTGTTTCAAAACAAAACAAAACCTTCATTTTTGTTGTTTTGAGACAGATCTTGCTATCTAGTCTATAAAGCTCTTGAATTTTGCTATGCAGCCAGGCTGGTCTTAAACATAGGATCCTCCTATCTTACCCTTCAGAGTGCTGGGATTATAGCAGTGTACCAGCATGCCTAGTTTTTTGTTTTTTTTCTTGGTGCTGAGATTGAATGGTCTTGCTTTGTAGTTCAGGCTGGCCCTGAACTCATTATGTAGCCCAAGCTAGCCTTGAATTTGTGGCAGTCCTCCTGCCTCTGCCTCCTGAGCGCTGGGATTACAGGCTTGAGCCACCTTGCCTGGTACTGTGGTATGTGGTACTGGGGATCAAACTCGGGACCCTGCACTTGCCAGGCAAACACTGGAACCACTGACCTAAATTCCCGGGCCGAAATCAGGATTTTACACCCGCCAGGCAGGCACAGTGCCACTGACCTGCATTCTGGGCCCTCGTGCCGAGCTTCTTAAAAATTTAAACAGTTTTAGGGGCCGGGGATTTAGCTCAGTGGTTCCGGTGCCTGTCTTACAAGCGCAAGGGCCCGGGTTCAATCCCTGGTTAACCACATATAATTCTGGGCTTGGAGACTCACACCCAGCAGCAATCAGTACCACATACCACAGTGCCGGGCATGGTGGCTCACGCCTGTCATCCCAGCATTGGGAGGCAGAGGCAGGAGGATTGCTGTGATGTGAGTTTGAGGTTGAGCTCAAGGCCAGCCTGAACTACAAAGCAAGACCCTGTCTCAAAAAAAAAAAAAAAAAAAAAAAATTTAAACAGTTTTAGCCGGGAGTGTTTGTGCACACCTGTAAACCCCGTGCTCTGGGAGGCTCAGGCAGGAAGTTTCAAGTGTGAGTGAGACTGGGCAAGTCTGTGAAACCTGGTCTCAAAATGGAAAATGAAAGAGGGGCTGGGAACGCAGCTTGGTGCAAAGCGAGTGCTCCGTTCAGTCCTCACTATGCAAAATGAAGAATAAATACTTTAAGGTGATGTGTTATAATCAGACTGAATCCCACCATCTGCAGTCTTGTGGTTCTATCTTGGGAAGTATTTTCTCTGGTTCTCAATTTCAGACATTTCTATTTGCTACTCACTCTTTGAAAAATTACACGTGGAATTCTATTTTTTGTTTTGTTGTGAGATAGGATCTCACTATGTAGTTCACGCTGGCTTGAACTCACTACGTAGCCCCAAGCTGGCCTCAGACTCACAGTGACCCTCCTGCCTCAGCCTCCCAAGTGTTGGGATTATAAGTGCGCACCAGCACGGCCAGCTTATATGCAGCATTCTAGATGGCAGTTCCTGCTGCTGTTTCTGCCAGACCTCTCAGCAAATAGTACCTTGGATCACACAGGGCTACATTCTCAAGTTTGATTTGGTTGATTTTTTCCTTTGGCCTCATGCTCCCCTCTGTAGCCATCGTCCTTACCTGAGTTCAGTTTCCTGGGCTCCCACACCACTTAGCTCCTGTGAAGTTCCCTACACTGGATGGGCTGTATGACTCCGACCTCAACCTGTTTGTCACTGTCAGGTTGCCAAGTAGAAGACTCAAGTTTGTCCCCATCAGCAGATGTCCTCAAACCAAAAGTGGCTTCAGGACCCTTAAAATTTTGGACTGGTGAGCATAAGGAGCTCTCTTATGCTTTTAAGAAAACTTCCTAAGTCAGCTGTTTTCAGCAGGAGAGCACAAGTAATCTAACCTCCCCTTCAGGAAAACTAAAGTCTCATAGAATCAAGCCAAGACCCATCTAGGTTTTTGATCCTGAAATCTAAGCATTGAATAACTACTCTGATATCATACTCTGGAAATTGATTCCCTAATGTCAGAGATTTCTAGGCTCTTCTCACCAACCACTTTTCTTTCTTCTATACTTAAAAAAGTTATCTTAATTCCCCCCTTTTTAATTTAGTAAAACAATTATAAAATATTTTACAATTTTAATTCTAAGGATCTTTAGCAACAGAATTTGGTCAGGCACATGGCACTCAGCTAAAAGACTGCATTTCCCAGCTTCCCTTGAGGCCCTGGGCATGGCTCCGCATGGCTCCACACTGACCAGTAAGATGCATATGAAAGTACACATGCAGTATTTGAGAGAGGAAGGGGGCTTCACTGGCTGCAGAAAGGAGGCAGCAGGAGTTCCCACAGCCATCTCAAACCACAGAGGGGTAGGGGAACAGTCAAATAATGACAGCCTGCTGAATTCGGAGGGGCAAGGGTTGAGGGCCACCATACTTGCTTAACACTGGATTTTTAAAGAAATAAAAATCTCATTCAGGCTACTACTATTTTGAGACTTTTCAAATCAAAGCCGGCACAGATGAGAAGAGTCAAAAATAATCTCAGGCTGAGGGATTTGGCTACAGATCCCTTCTCTACTTTTTCCATCCTAGCATGCACAAGCCCATGGCTCACCCCTCCACCGCCCCCCCCTTAACAACACACAGACAGTCTGGGCCCAGCCTTATAAATATTGATTTTATAGAAAGGACCAATTCAAAAATTGGCCTGACGCCACATGCTAGAATCTTACAGAGCCATAAAGATGGGAAAACAAAAACAAACACCCCGAACAGAACAAACAAAAATACCCCGGCCCATTCTGCCTGAAAATCAAGGTTCCAAGAGACCAAAGGTTCTAAAGAAACCTATGGTTTGGGGTGAAGAAACCCCAATGCCTCAAAAAGTACCCAGAATGGAAGGAAAAACCACTTAGAAATTCAAACCCACGGTCCCTGCCTTCCACGCTTTCGAGAGCGAGGCAAAGGGCTTCACAGCTTTATGGGGGGAGGAGCGTTGGCAAAGCTTAAATAACGGGGTGGGAGGGCGTCCTGAACTTCAGGGATTTTCTTCTTCCCTGTAACGGAAGGGGAGAGATGGTGGTTTGTGGCTAAGAGAAAACAGTAACTTTTATTTCTCTAATGGGGAAAACATCTAGAAATGATAGAGAGGGAGAAAGTGCCAAACTGGATCTGTGATCTGACGGCCCCTAGTTCCAAAAGAGGTGGGTGAGCCGTGGGGCGGGAGGTTTGGAGGTACCAAGCTGGGGTGCTGCAGCCTCTCCCCCAAAACAGCTCCAGAGACAAAGAGCCCTGGGGGTGGGCCTGGAGGGGGCAAAGAAGGGGAGCCAGCCTGGGGGAAGCCTTGGGTAGTACTAAAATTAGCTGCCATCTGCTCCCTGCTGGTGGTCCCTGGGGTGTAGAGTGGCAGAGAGGGTCCTGGGGCTGAATGGAGAAGAAATTGAGATGCTGCTAAAAAAACACCCTACTTGAGGGTCCCCAGCCCTAGGTCTGAAAAGTAGAAAACCAACAGTGGTCGTCAACCAGTGTCCTCTTGGGTCTCCAGGAAGCTGGTCTCAGTTCTTCCGGTGGAGGATAAACGTTGAGCGGACTGGGGATTGAGGGCTGGTGGCCCAGTCCGGACCCTGACCCCAGGGAGGGGGAGGGGTGGGCACGGTGGGCTTCCCCTCCCCTCCCCGGCTTCACCTGCCCTCCTCCCGGCCCGCTCTGCCCCCACCCAGCCCGTTGCAGGGCAGCACCCAGTTGTTATCGTGCAGGCCCAGGCGGCAGCCCGGGGTCTCGCGATCGGCTCGGCGGCAGCACATCCAGTAGGAACGTCCGTAAGGCAGGTCATGGTGGTAGGGCTTGGGGTGCCAGCGGCACAGGGACACGTCACCCTTCTCGTATCTCTTGCGGCACTGCTTGCAAGGGTCATCACGGTAGAGTGGGTCTCTGCTCCAGCGTGAGTCTGTGGCGCGCACACCGAATGCCTCGATGATGCCCTTGAAGTGGTGGCAGGTGCACTTGAGGGCAGCCAGGGCCCTCGTAGGCAGGAAGCTGAAGATCTTGACCAGCACGTGCTCGGGCAGCAGCAGCATATACTGTCGCGGCTCCAGCAGCCGCTGGATCTTGAAGCGGATTTCCAAGAAGTCATGTGACACATGCCTATAGAGGCGGCACAGAGAGGTGTCTGCCGTCCCCTCAGCATCATCGGGGCCTGGCACCGCGGTTGGTGTGTCGGCCGGGGGAGGCTCAGGGGGCCCGTCTGGCCCCCGGGACTGGAGGAAGAAGAGCTGGCCAGGTGGAGGCGGCTCCTCCGGGCTGACAGTCAGGCACACCGTCTCCTCCTTCACGTTCTTGGTGCCATCCTTGCCAAAGAAGACACACTCATCCACCACACCAGTCACTACCACATCCACGTGGAAGCCTGAGGCTCCACAGTCTCGGGCAGGGGGTGGCGGGGGTGCTGGCGGAGTGTCCTCGGGCCTGACAGGGGCTGGGCTCTCACCCTCGCTGGCTTCATCTGCCCTGGCCAGCAGGAACTCCACATTGCTGGGAAGGGCATCCCGTGAGGGGCTGATGAGCTGGTACAAGTCACAGGTGATCTTGTCCTTGGCTCGGGCACCGGGCCCCGGACTGCCCGGGTAGGCACAACCAGGCCGGCCCCCGCTCCCATTGGGTAAGCTACCATCTGGTGCCCGGGGCTCGCGGCCATTGGAGATGCGGAAGGCAATGCGCACCTCATCAGGGCCTGGCCCAGGCCGCTCCTCTTTGCGGAGGCCCTTGGTTGGAGGGCTGTCCCGCTGGGCCTCGAAGTGGGCCACTGCCTCGGCCACACGGCTGCAGTCACTGCCACCAGAACGCCGCTCAGACCCCAGCCCCTTGGCAGGTCCACTCTGTTCAGCCGACACAAAGACCACAGGTGCTGGGGTGGTGGGACGTGGGTAGCTCTGCAGGGCAAGGGCGGCCCTCTGTTCCACCAGGGCCACCATCTCAGCCACAGAAAGAAGGTCCACATCCTCGCCAGCTGAGGTGGGGCCCCCTTCAGCAGCAGGGGGGCCTGCTTGACCCCCTGGGTCCGGAGGAGCCCTACTGGGCTCAAGACAACGCCTCCTCCGTTTCGCCTTGGAACTGTCACTGCCCCAGTGGCCCTTGACCTTCATGGAGCTGGCCCGGCTACCTCCGCCGCACTGGTGCGCCACGAAGAAAGCCACCTTCTCCTTTGTATTCCCAGGCTTGATAACATACCACGTGTCTAGCAGGACTCGACCCTCGTCACCTGCCGCTGAGGCTGAGAGAAGTGGAGTGGACTGAGAGGTGGGGGCATCAGCAGCCAAGGTGGGTGGGGTGTTCTCTGAGTGCAAGGGCCCATGGTCTGGCTCGGCCCCACTGCCAGTCTCAGGGCAGGCTGGTGGCTTGAGCACAGCGGAAGGTGGGCGCGTCTGGTTCTGGGAGTAGGTGCCAAAGGGCCGGGGGCACCAGAGCTGGAAAGGCAAGAGACTGCCACGGTCCATTCTGGGTGTGAGAGCAAAGAGGCAAGGAGTCACTGGATCTCAGGACGAAGATGGCCGGGGGGCTCCACATGTCACCTGGAGACAGGGAAGAGAGGGTAGCGAGCTGGAGAAACAGGCTGAAACAGGATGAAATCCCACGATCCCGCCACCATTCAATCTGTCCAGGGGAACAAACCAAGTTAGATGGTCAGAAGCCATCCTGGGCTGGGGCTGGGGCTGAGTGGTAAAGCACCTGGCACGAGGGCCTGGCTTCCATCCAGCACCACAAAGAAACAAAACCCAAACCAAACCCTTCCCTACTGCTCAGGTGAGCAGACAGGGACACAGACGGGATCTCTGAATGCAGTGCGACCCTAACCGGCTGCTAGCTCTGACCCCAAAGATCCCAGCCACTGCCCTGGCCTCAGCTCGAAGTTCAGACTCTCCACAGCAAGACCTTTAAACTTAAGTGAAAGTACCTATGGCAGAAAACACAGGCTCCTCCTGCTTCTCTCTGCTCAGCTGGCAGCCAGTTCCTGAAAAAAAAAAAAAACAAGAATTCCCACCTCTGGCTGCAGCTATGGCTACTAGAGCCCACAGAGGGAGCACAAGGTGGGCTGGACAGGAAAAGAAAATCTTAAATCAGTCAGATAGTCCCCTAAGAAACTGGCTCTTTTTAGGGGTCAAGGAGTCACGAGACTCTCTTAAAGCTGTGTATTCTCACTTCAAAAAGCACATTCCTGGGCCAGGAATTTAGCTCAGTTGTCAAGTAGTACAAGGACCCAGGTTCGATGCCCAGTAATCACATAGAGCACAGTTGGGCATGGTGACTCTCGCTCACCAGCAATCAGTACCACACACCCCAGTTCCTGGCGTGGTTGCTCATTTCTGTAATCCCACCACTGGGGAGGCAGAAACAAGAAGATTGCTGAGTTTGAGGCTAAGTTCAGGACCAGCCAGAACTACAAAGCCAAACTCCCTCTAAGCCACCTTCTCAAAACTCTAAAAAAAAAAAAAAAAAAAAGCCACATTCCTGCAAAGGCTCTCTGGTATTTCACTGAAGCACAGCCACTGATCCCTGGGATAAGAAGGCCTGGGCTAGTCTAGCTCCCTCCTCAAAGTGCAGTAAACTGAGGCTCCAAATGGGGAAAAGTTATACCGCTAAGGCACAGTAGATCTGGAGCAAAGCCAGGTTCTCTATCTTAGTTTGGGGACCCATTAGTTCAGGACTATCTTCAAAGTGACTACTTTATTTTCAGCTCAGGACCTAATATGGACGCAATTTTGGTACTGCATCTGATATAACCACTTCCCACTACACTTTCCACTTACCAGTAAGTAAGTAGCAGAGGCCTCGGTCTCAACTTTTGCCTCACTCATTTCCTTCCCTCACTCAGCTCAAAAAGCTCCAGAGAACTCGCAAAACCCAAGCCTCCTACAAGCCTATAGATCAGACCAGTCAGCAAACAGTGGATGGATCCAGGGCCAAACCCAACTCTTGGTCCACATAAAAGTTCTTTGGAACACTTTTATTGCTGCTTTCATGCTACAACAGCAGAGCCGAACCACACTGTATCACAGCCTGAAAAGCCTGAAATAGTCATTATCTAGCCCTTTTTGAAAAAAGTTTTCCAACTCTTGCAGTATATATAGACTGTCCCTCTAAAGGTAGGCAGTTCTAGATAATCCGACACCATTTAAAGTTAAGGCAGCCTCCAAAAACAGCCATCAGTCACAAAAAGAGTCACGGCCCCTTACCTCCCCCATGATGCCCAATCTCCAAATCACGAGCTCTCTTCCAAACATCCAGGTAATTTCAAATCCTTTAAACATTCCTTGGCAGAAAGGACCCAATTTCAGAGAACCTTTCACAGTAACGTTCCAAGCTCCTGAACATCAATCTGCAACTTCTGTATGCAACCCAGACATCCTCACATGGCCTTAACTCCTCAGAGAGCCTCCCAACCCCAAAATAACTAACACACTGAAGCTCCCTAACATTGCAGACGAATCCCAAAATCAAGTACTCTCAAGGCCGCAGACTCCAAAGAAACCTCCCAGATGTCACAGCTACAAACGCGTGTTTATTGCACGAGTGTACTGAGCACCCTGAACAACTGCTGTCTTTAAGGAAGCCGGGCATCTTGAAGAAGTTTTTGCTTCCAGACGAGGCACAGGGAGATAGGTAAATCTTTGGGTTGAGACAGGTGGGAAAGTCAAGGCAGCTGAGGCCAGACATTCCAGCTCCACTACAGTAGGCTTGCCCCATCACCCCCACTCCCCACTCACACTGCAAGCCTTCCCACTGAGTTAGGTCCCCAGCCCTTGAAAAATTTAAATTTGTTGTTGCTGTTGTTCAGACAAGATCACCCTAAATCCCCAGGCTGCCCAGCTTGGCTTGAACTTTCTACCCTTCTGCCTCAGCTTCCCAGAATGCTGGGATTATAGACTTGTGTCACCACTCCCAGATCCTTGCTTCTAAATCTCCCCAGCAGCCTTCCAATTCGATACCTACTAAACCCCAAATGCACAAGACTCCTATAAACAAGCAAACCTCGCACGCTACAAAAGAATCCAAACCCCACGGCACCCTTGAAGCTCAAGGGAACGCCAACTTTCTCAAAACTCCCCAAAAATCACTTGAATGCAAAAACACCCCCTCAATTTTGTAACCGCCCGCTGAAAAGAATCTTCCAAACCCCTCAGGTGACCCACGAAATCTAGACACGCCTCCAAAGCACCCTCACCCGCAGCGCCTCCCCCAGGCTGTCGCGTCGTGTACACGCATGCGCAGGAAGAGAACTGAGGGCCCGCCCCCTTTCGCCCGGGCGTAGCGCAGGCGGCCCCTCGACTACATTCCCTCTACCCCGCCCCTTTGTTGACAGACCCGCGCGTGACACCCTCAGCCAATGAGAGGCCTCTGATTGGGGCCGTGCCCATATAAGGAAGGCCTTGGCGAAGGGGCCCAATTTCGAAAGGGGGGAGGAGTGGAGGGGGTGCGGAATGGAAACAACTAGATGTAAGGGAAAGAGGAAAAAATCCCAACGTCCATCTAAACAGAAGAAATTACACCAAGACAGAGGGCATGGCCCTCAAAAGAAGACTTATTACTCCACGGTCCCTCGAAAGCTGAGCCTAGGTAGACAGATGAGATTTAAAGGGCCAACGGGGTCCTGGAATTGAGAACTCCGGGTCTGAAAGCACTGCCCGGAGAGGTCCGACAGTGCCGAGCTTTGGGTTGGAAGCCGTGGAAGAACTGAATCAGAGCTAAACTGGGCACCAGAATCACCTCACCTTTAAAAACAAATGGGCAGAGCCTTGTGAGGGTACCCGTGGCACTGAGCTAAGCTTCTGAGCCTGGCATTTAGGGCTGAAGCCAGGAAGTTACAGGGATCTGTCTACTCCATCTTTCAGGCCAGATGTCCCAACCCTAACTCAGTACAGAAAAACAATAGGAAATAACTCCATAATAACTTTTAAGTACTGATTAAAATCTTTTAAAATCGTCACAGCATGCATTACATCTGTCTAGATCCCTTCCACACCAGATGACATTCAATGCAGGCCCCTATCCAGGTGCCTCCTGTCTTCCACTTACCAGCCCAGCCCTGCCTGCTTCCAGCTATCCTCCCACAAGACAGCCTCAAGGGCAACGAGCGTCTCATAAAAGGACAAATCTATAAACATTCCGCTGTCCCTGCCTGGAACCTTCCATGGCTCCCCGGTGCCTTCCAGAAGAAGCACAAGTACTCTACCTGTCCAGCCTTATTCCTCCTCACTTCTTCCCCCTCACACTCAACAACCCCAGTAGGGCCTAGTGGGCCCTAGATCTGGTTTAGGGAGTAGTGAGAGAACAAGGGCCTTGTCTATTGTATCATCTCCATTGTATGAATGAAGAAAGTGAAACCAGCCCAAGGTCACGAGCCGGGCAAGTTGGGGCAGGGTTATGAAGCCAGGGAATCTGATGTGGTCACTACCTGTGCAGTTTCCTTGTAAGTTCCCTGGGGTCTCAGTGCAGCCTCTCTCTACCTTCAGGAAGTTCACCCCTCCGCCTGGGGCAGGCTCTACTCTGGCCTCTCTGCTATCTATTTCTCAAAGTTAACAAATTCTTCCCTTCCCTGGTCTGCATTTGCTGTTCCTGCAGACTACAAACCTTTCCCGACATCACAGCCTTATTTCACTCAGGTATTTGCTCAAGTGTAATTTTATAGAAGCAGGCCTTCACTGAATCCCTTCTGGAAGCTATATGCCCACAGAAAGAAACAACCTCCCCGTCCCCTCATCCCAGCCCTGCTGCACTGGGTCTTCACAGATAAATCTGTCTCTGGGTTGTGCAGAGGGGAAGGCAGGATTCAAAACCCTCCCAATATAAAGCATCACTACCGGAAAAACAAAGAACAAAATGACAGAAAAACACTGGCCAAGCAAACAGGAACCACGATACAAGTAGAGCATTAACAGTCCCATTAAAAATAATAATAATGAGGGCTGGGGATTTAGCCCAGTGCTTCCAGCGCCTGTCTTGGAAGCGCAAGGACCTGGGTTCAATCCCGGTTAACTACATACAATACTAGGCGTGGAGACTCACGCCCAGCAGCAACCAGTAAGCACCACGTACCACAGTGCCAGGCATGGTGGCTCACGCCTGTAATCCCAGCACTTGGGAGGCAGAGGCAGGAGGATTGCTGTGATTTGAGTTTGAGGCTGAGCTCAGGGCCAGCCTGAACTACAAAGCGAGACCCTGTCTCAAAAAATCTAAAAAAATACATAAATAAAATAATAATAATAATAATGATAAAGCTGAATGTGGTGGAGCACACCTATAATCTCAGTGCTCCAGAGGATGAGGCAGGAGGATCGCTGCAAGGTTAAGGCCAGCCTAAACTGAATAGTGAGTTCAAGACCAGCCTGAACTACATAATGAGACACTTTGTCTGAAAACCTAAATAAGTAAAAAACCAAACAACCAGAAAAACTGGTAGAGATGGTGACAAAATAAACTGATCCATTATATACAAAAATTCTCAGTATGCATGATCTTCATACAACAGTCTCAAAACATATAAATCAGAAAATAATCATCATTGCGTACGACAGCTCTAAGCCTACAAAATGACAGAAGAGAATTGTAATGTAATTGTAACATCGCTCAGAATAGATTTCATGAGAAAATAAAATTAGTAAGGTCCCAAGCCATCCAAGCTACGCCCCGATGGAATGCCCCCAACAATTAGAGAATCCACATGTTCACATCCTCCATGTACACAAAATATTCGCAAGAAGTTGTCTCAGACATTCACTAAAGTTTCCTGTGTCCTGCCCTTGGCTGGACCCTGGGGATGCACAGGTGACAAAGAGCTCACCAGAAATAGCTTGTGGAAAAGGGGGAAGACATGAAAACGAGCAATCATAACCAACATGGACATCTGAATCCCAACGGCAGGTTCGACCAAAGCATTCACTAAGTACTTTCCAAAGACTAACCTATTTAATCCTCACCTCTTCTATTTTTATTATCATGGTGTTACAGTTTATACCTCGATGTCCTCCCGGAGCTTCATCTACACACAGGTGGGGTGTTTGGGAACTAACTGGATCACAGGGACATGATTGTATTCGGCGGATTATTCCACTGGTGAGCTGATAGCTAAGCATGATTTGGGAAGTAAAGCCAGGTCTGAGGAGGGGGGTCACTGGAAGCAAGGCCTGGAAGTGTCCAGCTCTCTCCCTACGTCCTCGATTGCTCTGTGCTTCTTGCCTGGCAATGGTGGGCAAATTCACCTCTGCCATACTGCCCTGCCTTGGAGTCAACCAACTGTGGACTGAAACCTTTACTACTATGACCAAAATAACCCTTTCCTCCTTTAAATTCTAGGTGCTGGGTATTGAACCTCGGTGATGAGAAAGAAACTATGCCAGAGACAGGAAAGTGAGGCACAGAACACCTAAGAAATGGGCCTCCTTTGAAGCTTTTGGCAGAGCTTTTATCTCTGCCTAAAATATTCTTCCTTAGATTACCAAACCCGCAGTCCTTTTTGATTCAAACCATAACGCCTGGGGACCAAAGACGCATGCTCATTCCTCTTTCCTGACTGTTTTCTCCTTGGTACACGGAACTACCAAATACACTAAAAACTATTCAGAGGGCAAATTATCTCCCTTCAGTAGTTTTGCCATTACTTCCGCAGCTTGTGGGGCAGCGGCCACACAGCAGACCCTGAGACTTTACTGGAGGCACAGACTCTCCACCCCTCCCCAGGGCTGCTGAGTCTGAAAGCGCACTTGCTCTAGGTCTCTGGGGCACTCACTGATAAGCAATGCCCCAGCACAGCATGGGTGCACAGTATGCACTTATTTGAATGACTAAACTCCAACCAGCTGTGCTGCCCAGCTTCAACTCTAGCTAGCACCTCCAGTGGAAATCCTGCTGCAGGAAAGAAGGATGCCACACCTCCAACAAGCTGTCCTGGTACCTTTCCACACTATAGGTGATCTCTTTCTTGAGGTTTTCTCTTATAAAACCCACTGCTAAGTGGCTGTGAGCTGAGTGAGTGGTCTCTCGGTCAGTTTCAGAAAGATGAGACCTCCCCTCACAGGCACAGCTGTGCCAGTCTCCATCCCTGGCTTCCGGGCTGGTCTGGCTCTCAGGCTCCATCCTTCCCATGGTAGCCTGAGGGATCTTTCCAAACACTAGCTGGATTGCTTCAAATTTATCACGTCCCTGCTTCTAGCCCTCTGTGAAGACATGCAAGTACTCAAACCAATGTATGTCTCACGAACATACCCTTTCTTACGAAGTAGCTGGAGCAACTACTTCACCAAAATGAAGAAATAGCCAGGCATGGTGGAGCATGCCCGTAATCCCAGTTCTTACTTAGTAGGCTGAGGCAGGAAGACCGCCTCAAATTGAAGGCTAGCCTGGGCTGCACACTGTATCCAAGGCCAGCATGAACTACAAAATGAGATCCTGTCTCAAAACAAAAACAAAAACAACCAGAAGCTAACTATGAATTGAGGAAGTCATGGTGGATGGACAGACAACACAGAAACATACAGCACAGGGTAGAGCAGAGAGCAGGTGCTCAGGGAATGAACTTGCCAAATCACACCAGAACCGGTGGCAGGACCAGTGATGTGTTCCTTACTGGTCCTGTTCGTTCATTCCTTCTTTTTTTTTCTTTTTTCTTTTGGGTTTTGAAACAGGGTCTCACAATGTAATTCAGGCTAGCCTTGAATTCTTTTTTTTCTTTTTGAGACAGGGTCTCATTTTGTAGTTCAGGCTGGCCCCAAAGTCACTACATAGTCCAGGCTAGCCTCAAACTCACGGTAATTCTCCTACCTCTGCCTATCAAGTGCTGGATTACAGGGGTGAGCTACCACACTTGGCATAATGGTATGTGGTATCGGGGATGGAACAGGACCTTGCACTTATCAGGCAGATGCCAGAACCACTGAGCTATATCCCCTGCCCTGGCCGTGAATTCTCAAGGATCTTACTGCCTCAGCCTCCCACATACAGGGCTTACAAGCGTGCACCATCAAACCTGGCTGCTCCTGTTCAATCTCCCAGCCCCACTGCCCTCCTGTCCATAGTTCCAGCCCTTCCCTACCTTTCCGCCGGCTTTCCGTCCATAGTCCGCTGGCCTCTCTTGCTCTACTTCTTTGACTAATAGCTCCCTGAGGATGAGAACCACCCAAGCCCTCAGGATCTAGAGATTCTAGAAGCAGACAAGGCCAGCTGGATCTCAGCTTTCCTGCTTCAGGGGGTGTGACTACATACAAGCTGCTTAACTTTCCATGCCTGTTTCCTGCACTGTAATAAAGGAAATGAGGACAGGAGTGTTGCTTAATGGTAGAATACTTGTGTAGCGTGTGCAAGGTCCTGGGTTCCATCCCCAGCACCACAATAAAATAAAACAGTGATAATGATAGCACCCACCCGTGGGCTGGCTGACCACCTCCTGAAATCAGCCTGGTAGAATATGTGGTGTCAACCTGGTTACAAGGGCTGGGATAAAGAGGATAAAGCAAGGCTATAAAACGATTTCAAAAATCGCTGACAGAACCAAAAACTTCTTTCTTCTTTATTTCATATCCTGAAATGAAATCAATCCCAAAGGTTTTGTTTTTGGCACCAAGGATTAAACACCAGACTCTTCACTGAGCTACAATTCTAGCTCTGTTTTGTTTTTTATTTTGAGATGGAGTCTCCCTCAGTCATCCAAATTGGGCTAGAATTTAGGATCCTCCTCCCTCAGCCTCCTAGAACGCTGGTATTACAAGCATGTGCAACACACCCAGCTTTGGGCCATTCTTTTGTTACTGTTGGGTTCACCAGAAATACACCATAAAAAGACCACTTTGAGTAAGCTTTAGATAGGAACAGGCTGAGAACACATTTCCGATTTTAAGAAAAGCCAAAATAACTTGGAAAGCAGACACATTTTCTAAGACAAATAAAAGCAAAAAAAAAAAAAAAAGTCAACTCACCCAGATGTGACATTGAGGAACAAGAACAAGTAAGACCAACATCTTTCTCTCAAAACAGTAGTTTTCAGATAATTTAATAAAAGCTGGTGATAGAATATTAAAAATCCACGAGGCCTACCACAGTGACCCACACCTGTAATCCCAGCACTCTGAGAGGCTGAGACAGGAGGATAGCAAATTCAGCTTAAGCAAGTTAGTGATTTTGCAAGACCCTGTCTCAAAAAAAAAAAAATGGGCCAGGGATTTAGCTTAGTGGTTCCAGTACCTGCCTTGCAAGTGCAAGGACCCGGGTTCAATCCCCAGTAACACATACAATAATGCCAGGTGTGGAGTCTGACACCTACCAGCAATCAGAACCACATACCAGTTGCATGGTGGCTCACACCTGTAATCCCAGCACTTGAGAGGCAGAGGCAGGAGGATTGCTGAGAGTTCAAGGCTGAGCTCAGGCCAGCCTGAACTACAAAAGCAAGACCGTCTCAAACAAAAAAGAAAAAAATATAGCCTAGGGATGTAGCTTATTGCAAAGGTCCCAGGTTCAATATCCAGTACCACAATAAATAAATAGGGGCTGGAGAGATAGTTCATTGATAAAACACTTTTTTTTGAGACAGGGTCTCACTTTATACTTCAGGCTGGCCCTGAGCTCAGCCTCCAACTCACATCACAGCAATCCTCCTGCCTCTGCCTCCCAAGTAATGGGATTACAGGCTAGAGCCACCACGCCCCGGCACTATGGTATGTGGTACTGATTGCTGCTGGGCATGAGTCTCCACACCCAGTATTGTATGTGGTTTCAAACCCGGGCCCCTGCACTTGCAAGACAGGTGCCAGAACCACTGAGCCAAATCCCCAGCCCTGACAGAGCATTTTCCCAAGGAGCATAAAGGCCTGAGTTTGGGGATGGGGATTTAGCTCAGTGGTTCCAGCTTCTGCCTTGGGAAGGGCAAGGGCCTGGGTTCAATCCCTGGTAACTACATACCACAGTGCTGGGCATGGTGGCTCACACCTATAGTCCCAGAACTCAGGAGGCAGAGGTAGGAGGATTTTTGTGAGTTCAAGGCTTGCCTGAGCTACACAGTGAGCTCAAGGCCAGCTTAACTATAAAGGGAGACCCTGTCTCGGGGTGGGGGGGGGAAGCCCTGAGTTTGATGCTCAGCCCCAGAAAAAAGAAAAAATAATAACTTTTAAAAATCTGTATGTAGCTCAGTGGCGCTGTACCTACCTGGCAAGTGCAAGATCCTGAATTTGATTTCTGACACCCAAAGGGAAAAAAAATCTAAGAAAGCAATGACAAGCAGGCAAAGTAGGCATAAGGTGCTGAAAATGAATCAGGGATAGAGAAATCCAAACCCTGAAAATAAGCACAAGGTCACTAGTACCGCAAAACTGCTCTGGTGTTAACGACAATAGCAAACTCAAGGCCCGTGGTCAGTGTGCACCCATTCTTGGCCCTGTTATATAGTAGGTGCTTCTTGTAACATTTGCAGATGATAAACAAATGAATATCCAAATTCCATAAGAGGACACTGAGGTCCAAAAGAGTTAAGGTCACATGGCACAGGGCCAATAAGAGATGGAGCCAGGACTGAAATCCATGTACTCTAGCTTCACAACTTATGATTAAAACAATTTTGGGGAAAAGAATAAACATCACAGAAGGCCCTCATACCTAATAAGAGCTTAACAAACATGAAGCATTTTTAGTTTTTTGTTTTAAGACAAGGTCTCACTATGTAGTTTAGGCTGTCTTGAACTATATAGTTGAAGCTAGCCTCAAAAATCAGTTACCCTCTTGTGTACTGAGATTACAGGTATGCGCCATCACATCTGGCTTGAAGCATTTTATATATATTTATCATCTCCTTATGAGACCCAACCTCATGAGTTGGATGCAGTCCCATTTTACATATAAGAAAAGTGAGGCCCAGCATGGGTATTCAGTTTGACCAAGGACATACACCGACACAGGCAGGGATATGAATGGGGGCCTATCTGACCCGGGTTCTTTTAACCATAAACTTCAGCTGGGCATGGTGGTGCACAGCTGCAATCCCAGCACTCAGGAGTCTGAGACAGGATTGCCACGAGGGCAACCTGGGTTCCATAGTGAATTCAAGGCCAGTTTGAACTACATACTGAGACTCTGTCTCAAAAGAGGGAATCGAAAGACTTGCTCCAGGTTATACAGCAAATAGATGGCAGAACTAAAAATTCTAACCAAAGGCTTCTCTGATCTGTCCCTACCCACCACATTTTACTGTAGCACGTGGAGAGGGACCAGATTATAGAAGGGAACTACAGATCTGGAGCCAGGATGCCTAAACTGGAATCCTGGGTCTACCATGTAGTGCTGGCTGACCTTGGAAAAGTTTCTTAACTTCTCTGTGCCTGCTTTTTTTCTGTAAGCTGCAGCACCTACTGTGTCCAGAAGTATTATCAGGGTCAAGTTAGTTGACATGAACAAATAGTTAAAAACACAGACAGGCATTTGGTAAAAACAGTTAAGTGTTAGCTGGATCAGACTGTAGGGAGCCCCTGCATTCTTCTGTGCTGGGGTGTGCCCACATCAGTGCCAAGATTAGGAAAAATGCCTCTGGGGCTGCACCGAAGAGGAGGAATCCATTAGCACCTGTAACCCAGGCACATTCCTGGCATGGAAAGCTTACCACCAACAGCAATGAGACTTAGCCTCCCACCAACAGTAAGGAGCTTCCCTTTGGCCTTGTCAGTGGCTTGATGGTTCTTACAGTACAGATAAGGGCACTGAAGCTTACTAAGAAGGGGGCCTAGGTCACAAAGGAGGGGCACAATAAAAGATCTGAGTGCTAAACTGTCCATCCATATACACCATTACAATCTTCTAAATCTCAGAGAATATGAGAATGACAAAGTTGGCATCTATAGACCTTCTGGCCACGTCATTTTAAGAGTTCTCTAACTGTTCAGTTTCTCGGGAGTCCCTGGCTGGATCAGGCAAACATCTTTATATCCAGGTCTCTAATTTCACTCTCCCCAGGCCACCTTCTATCCCGGGGCAAGCCTATACTCTCACTGATTTCTGCCACCCACCACCTCATTCTGCCTTCCTGCTCAGAACCCACTCCAGAGAACCCAGCCTCTAGCATCCACAGTTGGCCTCTTCCCTGGAGTCTCCAGATTCACACAACTAACCCTGACCACCAAACCTTTCTACGCACCCCAGGACAACCCTCCTCAAAACTGCTCCCTTCAGGATCTCTGTCTGGACGGCCAGCCCTGTCGCCAACTTGGACCCTTCCTCTCTAGGCCTTACAATTTACCCCAAAGCTCAGCTTCCTCCCCACCTCCAAGACCCCTCCCCAACCTCCCCCCATTCTTCTACTCCCTCGGGCTCCCATTCCTCCCAATCCCCTCCCCCAAGCCAGCTCTTCGCACCCAGCCCTTTCTTTCGCCTCAGCTTGTTCCTCCCCTAACTCCCCGCGTCTCGAACCCCCGCCCACACTCTCCAGCTCCAGCGCCACCAGACCCCGCCTGGGGCTCTCACCATCTCCGCGCGCCGCAGCTCCCTCGGCTACGCGGGTTGCCCCTACTCGCTCTCTTACAGCCTCCCCTTCCGGGTTCTAGTCCCAAAGCCCTCTGGGAATTGGAGTCCTGGAGATTAAAGACTACATCTCCCAGAAGGCAGCAAGGAACTTTGGAGGCGGGGTAGGAAGCCAGTAGGTGGGCTGAGGGAAAGAACGACTAACTCCCAGGAGGCAAAGGGAATACTTGGCAGCGCAGGCGCAGGAAAGTCCTTCGCGAGGCTCTCTGGGAAATGGAGTCCAGCTTTCTCCCATTTTGGCTCAGGAGCCCCTGGAAAGCGATTTGAGGAAATTGCAAAGGACTACCGGTGAAGGGTGGAGAGTTGAGGAAGAGGAAGTTTATTAATTACTTATGCTGATTAGCAAAATAATTACAAGCGTCTTTGTGATTTCCCATACACTTTCCTATCCACCCCTCCCTTAACCTACTATCACTTCATTTACAAATGAGAAAATGAGAATTTGGGCTGGAGGAAAGCGTATGCAGTAGGACACCAGGAGGTAGTCCACATCATAGTTAGGGTGGAAGCTGCAGGAGAGCAAGAATCTGTGTACTAGTTCAAACACCTGAAACAGTGTAAATATGGGCTGATTATCGTGTGCTATGCCAGACTTTCTGCAGACCCTAGTAAGAATTATCGTCTAAAATTTACAAAAGTTAAGTAAGAGTTTGTCTTTTGTCCACAGCAACACGAGAGTGAACAGAAATACATAGATCACTTTCCCTTAACATATGCAATGTAACCAAAAAACAAGGCGAAATGTTTAAATTTTTTTAAAATTTCATTACAGTAAAAGGCACATTGCTGTTAAGCCATATCAAAATATTTTCCCTTGCTTCGAATACATTTATCAATCTTTCTTGGCAATATTTCTTTTACTGTAAAGTTTTTCTTAAATTTTTCATTTAAAGATTCATTGTATCTTTGGCTTAAACCCTGTATATTTTTCTCCCAGGCACAATGGGGACGCTGGTAATCCTAACTGGACCAGGAAATCACAAGTTTTAGGCCAGCCTGGGCAATTTAGCAAGACTTGTCTCAAAATAAAAAGTGACAGGGGCTACAGGTGTAATTCAATAATAATGTGTCTGATTTGTTTCCCCAATACCAAGGAAAAAAAATAAAATAAAAGATATATCTTTTCCAGCCTATCTTCTGTATGAGCCACAAGAAAGAGCTTTCTAAAATATACAGCTTGTTTATTGCTTAAGGACCTTGCACCTCATGAAAAGAACTATTGCAAATAAGGCTCAGTTCAAAGAAGCCTGGCCAAGTTCCCGGCATGCAGGGTAGGACTTGGCACATAGTAAGCCCTGAATTAGATATGCACTGGAGGGAAAATGTGGAAATAGGGCACAGGAGATTCAAAGAAGGGCTGGTGAGAATTTTTTTTTCCCTCAAGAATTGGCAGTTAGAGACAACTACGCCTCCTATTTAGTGTTCAAGGGCCCTAGACCTTGAGAATAGCCTGGAAGCTTGGCATGGGCTGTGGGTGGCCCATAAAAAAGGCGGGTAGCTGAGCGAGAACTGATTGGTTGACACTTGGACGCACAGCACCGACTTGCTCCTCACGAGGCGCGAAGCTCAGCTCAGCTGCACAGGACAGGTCCTGCTGCAGATGCGCGTGCGCAGAGCCTCTGGCCCCCTGTCCCTCAGGAGGGCGTCCTCGGGAAAGCACTGTGGTGCCATTCCTCAGGCGTCACGCCACATTCAGCCTCGCGCTACACGGAACCCCGTGCCACACTGAGACTCGCTCGTAATTGTAGCTCTCCCACTCTGAGCTTGGCTCCCAGCTGGTCCAGGCTCGCGCGTGCCTTTCTGGGACCAGCGAGGGACGCTGTTGCATCTAGCTCCCATTTAGGGGGCTGACACAAAACCAAGAGGACCTCACGCCATTTTACAAGTCCTGAGGCAGGTCTATAGACCGAGGTAATGCGACAGGGACTACCCTGCCCTAGATGGCTTGAAGGAGGTGATGGGGGGCCGGGGGGGACAGAGATGTGGTGGGTGTAGAGTAGGAACAAGGCCAGCCCAGGCCAGCCTTGACGATCTAAGGAATGGGAATTCTGTCAGAGGTAATGCGAATCTGCAGACCTTGGGTATGTGATTGAATTCTTTCCTGTTGGAATCCCTACACACTAATTTGGGAACCTGGAAGTCTTAATTCTGAGTGCTGGGGTAGGGAAAGGGGAGGGTCTGGCATCTGATTTGGGAGTACTGAAGCCTCTTTGTAGACTTCTGGCTTCAAATCCCAATGCTGAGTGAGGAGTATGAGGTGAAGAGTTGAAGATTAAATTTTATGATCAGGAATCTCCATAATGATTTGGGGTCTCAGTTTTAAGGTCTGGGATCTCAGTGGGATTCATACTGGAGATGTCACTTTTAGGGTTGAGATCACAATTTGATAGTCTGAAGTGATGGTTTTGGGGCTTAAGGAAGTATTATAAAATCTGAGGTAAATTTTAGAGACAGGTTTATTTTGAGGGGTCTGAACTTTTTACTTTAGGTCTTCAGGATGGAGGTTTGTGGGCTCTAGTCTTTTTTTTTTTTTTTTTTTTTGAGACAGGGTCTCGCTTTGTGGTTCAGGCTGGCCCTGAGCTAAGCCTCAAACTCACATCACAGCAATCCTCCTGCCTCTGCCTCCCCTCTGCTGGGATTACAGGCGTGAGCCACCACTCCCGGCACTGTGGTATGTGGTACTGGTTGCTGCTGGGCGTGAGTCTCCACACCCAGTATGGTATGTGGTTACTGGGGAATTGAACCCAGGCCCTTGCGCTTGCAAGACAGGCGCTGGAACCACTGAGCTAAATCCCCGGCCCTGTGGGCTCTAGTCTTGATATTAGAATTGGAATCCTATTAAGGATCTGAAATTGACATTTTGGGGGTCTAGAGTCTCAGTATTGGAGTTTGGGATTTGGAAGGACTCAGTTTTGGGTTCTAGGTTCTTACTTCGGGATTTGAAAGTCATAATTATAGTATTATTATCATAGTCCTGAGACCTCAAGGGACAGTTTTCAGGCCCCACAGTCTATATTTCAGGGTCTGGCATCTCACAATTGAGATCTAAGTTCTGAAGTCAAAGTTTGAGGGCTGGGGATTTCACTCAGTGGTTCTGGTGCCTATCTTGCAAGTGCAAAGTCCCAGGTTTGATCCCTGATACCCAAAAAAAAAAAGACACTGAAGTCAAAGTTTGAAAATTTGCTGGATTTCATTTAGGTCTGGATCATGATTTAAGAGGCCAGATATACAATTTGGGATTCATTTTACAAAGTTTGATAGTTTTAATTTAGGTCTCTGAGGCTGTGGTGGTAATGAATGGGGATTCTATTTAGGGATCTTTAGATGCTCAAAGAAACACTATAGGAAACATGAAGACACTACCCATCAGGAAACCCACTACTCTGGAATCCCAAAGGTTGCTAATAATTCTTTTTCCTTTTTGCAGATGTTTGGTTCCAGCAAATACCTGTGTTCCCTTGAACAGTCTGGAGCCAGTTCGCAGGGTCCAAGCGACAGGTAATGACTTCCTTCATAGTCCTTACAGTTCCAACCACTCTGGTTGAATAATAATAATATAATGTTTACAGAGTATTTACTGTTTGCCAGAATCTTTGTTATGGCTTTTGATTGTATACTATTTGTTAATTCTTACAACAGTGTTACAAGGAAGTGGAAAAGAATTTTCCTGCCATTTCCTGGCTGAGAGAGCTTTGAGATAATTGGTAAAAAATCACTTCTAAGTGGGCTGAGTATTTAGCGCAGTAGTTCCAAATGCTTGACTTACAAGAGCAAGGTCCTTAGTTTGATCCCTGGTAACCACATACAGCAATGCCAGGTGTGATGGCTCACACCTGTAATCTCAGCACTTGGGAGGCAGAAGCAGAAGGATTGCTGAGTTTGAGGCTCACTTGAGCTATATAGTTAGCTCAAGACCAGCCTGAACTATGAAGCGAGACCTTGTCTCAAAAAAAAATTAAATAAATAAATAAATAAACTTATAAAGGCTTTATGGGCTTTAACATTCTTAGATTGTTTTGTTTTGTCTTGGGTATCAGAGATCAAACTCAAGACCTTGTGCTTGCAAGGTAGGTACCAGAACTACTGAGCTAAATCCCTGGCCATAAAATTTTGTTTGTTTTTTGGGTTTTTTTCTGTCCTGGAGATTGAACCCAGAACTTTGTGCATGCTAGTACATAAGCCCTCTACCACTGAGTTCTAACAAGCCCCCTCTGAGTTTTTAAAATGTCTTTTCTTTCTTTCAATGATGCAATGCCTTCATGTATCCATCAAGCATTTACCAAATGTTAGGATTTTTGTGTGTTTATACGTACTGGAGATCAAACTACAGACCTCATGCATGGAATCTTAAGAAAGGATTTATAAGGGCCAGGGATTTAGCTGAAGTGTTACTGCGCCTACCTTGCAAGCACAAGAGCCTGAGTTCAATCCCTTGTACCACCAAAAATAAGAGGGTGAGGGGAGTTTTATATATGTTGAAGGTTGGATCATCTCTCCCTCCACCCAAAATCTAGATAAAGGAAAAATAGTGTTTATCGTATTCATATGGACCCCCCCCATAACCTGCCAACCAACCACCTTCACTGATTTATTAACTCCAAAATTAAGCATCTCCCTTGTTCAGGCTTTCTGCTTAGATGCTCAGAAGGAGTACCAGAAGAAAATGAAGATTGTCTTTTTTTTTTTTTTTTTTTTTTTTTTTTTTGAGACAGGGTCTCGCTTTGTAGTTGAGACTGGCCCTGAGCTCAGCCTCAAACTCACATCACAGCAATCCTCCTGTCTCTGCCTCCCAAATACTAGGATTACAGACATGAGCCACCACGCCTGGCATTGTGGTATGTGGTACTAATTGCTGTTGGGTGTAAGTCTCCACACCCAGTGTTGTATATGGTTACCAGGGGATCGAACCCAGGCCCTTGCGCTTGCAAGACAGGCGCCAAAACCACTGAGCTAAATCCCCGGCCGGAAGATTGTCTATTTTTGCTGCCAATTCCTCCAGGAATTTCAGACATCACCAACAATTTGGTCTCTTTTCCCCGTTTCTAAAAGTAGGGTCCTTATGGTATTAATAAAGATTCTTAGTTGCAATTAACCGAAAAGTAGTTTAAGCACTAAGCGTGTTTCGTTGGATGAAAAAAATTTAGAGGCGTCAGGCTTGGTTGGTTGAGGGGTTAATAGTGCCAGGAATTTGCTTCCAGCAGCTCTGCTGTTGTCTGTGATGGCTTCCTTGGAAATTGAGTCCATATCCAGCCAGCTTGACAACCCCAGCATTGCTTTTCTCTGATTGGCCACACCCTGAGCCAATCATTGTGACTTCTGGGAGGGGCAAGATTTTAGTTCGCCGCCCCCTTGTGAAGGGTGAGATGGGGTCAGCCTTTATTTATTTTTTCTTTTTTTGAGACAGGGTCTCCTTTTGTAGTTCAAGCTGGCCCTGAGCTCAGCCTTGAACTCACAGCAATCCTCCTTCTGCCTCTCAAGTGCTGGGACTACAGGCGTGATAACCTGGTATTGTTGTATGTGGTTACCGGATTCTTGCACTTGCAAGACAGGCACCAGAACCACCGAGCTAAATCCCTGCCCCGGGTCAGCCTTTCTTAAACAGGCCTGGGAGAGTGGTTTCCCCAACGAGATTGAAAGTACTGTTACAGAAAAGGCGCCATGGGATTTTGCTGCAATAAAAACAGCCATTACCAGCCATAGTCATCCCATACAATACTGCACTCTATTCTCTAACGTTTCTTACTTCTACATCATTCCAACAAGTGACCTTTCACCTTCTTTTGAGCTAACATTTCATAGCAGTCCCTATATGCCAGCTACTGTCTAAACGCCTTTCAGAAAGATCTTTTATCTTCTAGCCACCTTCATTTTATGAAGAAAAAAGTGAACTCCAAGAGATGGAAGGACTTGCTCAAAGTCATACCACAAGTGACAAAGCTAGAATTTGAATCCTAATTTACCTGGTTCAAAAGCTGAATTTTGGCCAGAAAAGGCACACACCTGTGAATCCAGCGCTTTTGGAGGCTGAGGGAGGAGGGCTGAAAGTTCATTAAATTGTCCAGACTGGGTTGAAATTTCAGACCTGTTAGAGACTCCTAGAGTTCTGGGATTACGGGGATGCACTGGCGTATCAGGGTAACTCTTCCTCTTACATTTCGGCATATGTTAAAACAAATTAAGTGTTAGGATTCGCTTCTTTTCAAGAAGGTTGAGCCCAGGGCCTTGGACATGCATGGTAGACAAGCACAACACACCCAGCTTTTAAATTTATTTTGAGATAGACTCTCATTAAGTCATCCAAGCTTGCAGTCCTTCTATCTCCACCTCCCGAGTAGCTGTGTTTTTAGAGGCACACCGCTGCCTCCTTATTCATCCTTGTCTCCATGGCAGGACACCTTGCTTTGTGTGCTCCGGGCAGTTAGTTTCCTTTTGAATTCCCCTTGCTCCTTCATGCGGTGGAGTCTTTGCACACGTTCCTCTCTCTGGCACATTTTCTTCCCTTTTCAGCTTCAGAACAGGCCTGATGTAGTTTACTTCTCCAGGAAAGAGCTCACCGATTAGATTAAAGCCCCTGTGTTGAGTCCCTCATTTATAGGTCAGAGCTCCATGTTACCAGCTTCCATAACACAAAGAGACACCTCTCCTTTATCCTCATCAGGGCCAGCTTCATGGCTGTGTGCCATGTGCAGTCATGCTGGGCCTTGTGCCTAGTAGGGCCCAGTAATTAAGCTAATGTTTTGTTCTCACTTGCCCTCCTTGATTTTCTTTTCAGGACTTGGGATCAAACCCAGTCCCTCTTTTTTATTTGGGAGGGAGTGGTTTTGAGACAGTCTCTGAGGTTCAGACTAGCCTTGAACTTACTATCTACCAGACTGGCCTCAGACTCTTAGAGATTCTCCTGCTTCATCCTCCCAAGTGCTGGAATTATAGATATAGAATTATATTGTTTTGATGGTGCCAGGAACTGAGCTCAGGGAACCTTCTTATTTTTTATTTTGAGAGTGGGCCCTATTATATTCACTCAGAAGGGTTTTAAACTTACAGTTCTGCAGCCTAAACCTCCCAGGGTGCTAAGATTACAGTCATGCACTATCTCACCATGCTGAAATTTTAAATTTATTTGTAAAAGATCCCTACATAGCAAAGCCTTGTCTCAAACATAAATAAAGGGCCAGGGATTTAGCTCAGCATTTCCTGCACCTGCCTTGCAAACGCAAGGTCCTGGGTTCGATTCCAGGTAACCAATGCAACAATGCCAGGCGTGGTAACTCACACCCACCAGCAATCAGTACTATACCACAATGCCAGGTGTGGTGGCTCATGCCTGTAATCCCAGCACTGGGGAGGCAGAGGCAGGAGAATTGCTGAGTTTGAGGCTGAGTTGAGGATCAACTTGAAATACAAAGTGAGACCCTCTCTCCAAAAACTAAAAAGAGAAGAAAAAAAACACAAATAAAGAGCTCCTGGTGGCAAAAAATATATATATATACATATATATTTTATATATATACATATATATATGTATATATATATATATGTATATATATATATATATAACTAGTTCTGGTTCTAGTGACAATTTTATATTTCTTAGCTTGACAGTTCATCAAAGATTATTCTTGACTATACTGTCAGCCTCCAAAAGAGGCTGTATTTGTTTTGTTTTGTTTTTTTGAGATAAGGTTTCACTTTCACTGTGTAGTTCAGGCTGGCCTGGGCCCTCCTGCCTCAGCCTCCTGAGTCTTGGGATTACAAACATGTACCACCACCACATCAGGTTTCTTTTTTTCTTTTTTCTTTCTCTCTCTTTTTTTAATGAGACATGGTCTCCCCTGGGTAGCTCAGGTTGGCCTTAAACTCACTAGGTAGCTTTCAGGTTAGCCTCAAATTCGTGGTAATTCTCCTGCCTCTGCCTCCCGAGTCCTGGGGTCACACGTGTGTGCCAACACACAGCTTTTTTTTTGAAGCATGTTTCAGCATGTAGTTCAAGCTGGCCTTGAGAGACATCTAGATATAAACCATATCAGACTTTTTCAGGAATTTGGAGTTGGTTAGGATGGTAAGTGCATTTCTCACACTACTCCCAAGCCCCCTCGAGGGCAGTGCGTGAGTTGTCCCTTTCCTTCTCCACCGTGACCCGTGCCGGACCCAGCAGCCAGGCACTGCCAGTGGTGGGTGTGAACTGAAGCGAGGCATACGTCCATTACCAAGAGGGGAGTTTGAGTCCGGCCATACTCCAGATGATGCAAGGTGTTGGGGACATTGAGCAAGAAGGAGAAAGTCACTAAAGTGGGCCCTAAAGGAAAGCGGGGCATGTACAGCGATGACAGAGTAGCCCTGAAGGGGTCACAAGCACCAGCAGTGGTGTGCCCTTTTGGGGAAGGACTCCAGTGTCTTGTGTTGCCATCTGTTGGGAGAGAGGGGCGGTATGTACGAATGTGGGAACATCATAAATTATGAATTCAGGGATTAGGTCTGGGAAGGCAAGCAGTTGTCCAGGAGTAACTTCTTCTTCCATTCATTCATTCACTTAGCAAATATACAACGAGTTCCAGAAATGTGCTAGACGCTGTTTTAGGTGCTAGAGATTCAGAGGTGCCCAAACCTAGGTGACAGCCTGGTGCGGGGATCAGAGACAAACATGAACACAGGGCCGGGGAGTTCAGCAGCGGCCCCTCCCCTTTCCTGTGGAATGAGGGTCAGTTGACACAATGCCAGCCAAAGTAAGGATGAGGCCAGAGTGGTTGGCTGGACTAGGCCAGAAAGAGAGTGGGTGTTAGAAGCCAGGTTAACAATTTAAACGTGATATTTGCTGGGTGTGGTAGTGTAACCTTGGAATCCTAGCACTTAGGAGGCTGAGACCGGAGGATTGCTATGAGTTTGAGACCGGTCCAAGCTGCATAGTGAGTTCAGATCCAGCCTGGAGTACATAGCTAGACCTGATTTAAAAAAAAAACAAAAAACAAATGAACTTGATTCTTAGCACTGGAATGACCTTGAGGGGTTCAAAGCAAGGGAGTGTCTTGGTCACATTTGAGTTTCTGGGAACTTACACTGCCTATTATAGAGAATAGGGCTGGAGGAAGCCAGATGGAAGGCTGTGTAGACGTTATTGTGCTCCAAGGAAAGGCTATGAGGATGGAGGAAAGGATGGAAGAGGAATGGGCAAGATTGGGTGACCAATAGGTCAAGGGGTTAAGGGGAAATGAGGAGGAGTTCAGACGAAGCCTAAGGCCCTGTCTTTGTGTCATGAAATGGGGCTGGGGGACATACTCAAAATGGGGAACACTAAAACGGAGATTTGGGAGTCAAATCCCAAATTCATTTCTGGATATCCTAACTAAACCCCTCTCTTGTCCCAAAACAGGACTCAGAAGAAAAACCACACCAGCCAACTGCAGGAGCTAGCACTGCTGATACCTTTGGGCCTGAAGATTGGTTCCAAGAAGCTCACCAAGGTTCGGAGACTGGAGGACAGGAAGCAGATTAGGGAGCCAGGGCTTCCAAGAGCAAAGAGCAGGGGCTAAACTGAACCTCACAGTGACAGCCTTGCAAAGGGAATGGTCCTGCCCTAAATGGGAATTTCTGGGAAGCTGAGAGCCCATGACTAGGAAAGAGGCCAGAGGAACTGTGGATGGAGACTAGAAGTCAAACAGCCCCGGGTTTGAGGCCTCTGGCTTCATAGCTGCAGATCTCTGGGCGGCTTCCTCAGGCTACTCAACCTCTGAATAGACTGGGAAGATTGTGGGATGCCAGAATCTGTTCTATCCACAAAGAAAGCAAAGAAATTTGAGACCAAATCCTCCTCTGGGATTTTTTTTTTTTTTTGAGACAAGGTCTCACTGTGCAGTGCAGGCTGACCTCATACTCACTGTATAGACCAGGCTGGCCTCGAACCTCGAACTCAAGACAATCCTCCTGCCTCCACCTTTTCTTTGGGATTTTAGAATCGAGAATCTTTCAGGAAGTTGTAAATTTGAACACAAGGATAACTGATGCCAGCTGGAATGTTTGGCCTGATGTAGAGATGCTCAGAGGAGTGGGTGTCCGGAGAGATTTGCCTGACCCTAACTTGGCTTTTTCCCTGCTCCTGCATCCCGTCAGTCACCATGTAGAATTTTCCTCCTAAGTTTCTCTCCATAGCAGGTGCTCGGATGAGTTTCCCAGGCTGCTGTAACAATCACCATGAACTTAACGATTTAAATGACATAGATTTAATCTTTTATGATTCTGGAGGTCAGCTGTCTTGAAGCAGGCTCGCTGGTCTAGAGTCAAGCTGTCGGCAGGGTTGATTCTCTCTAGGAAAGGATCTGTTGCCTTTCCTTTGCCATCATATAGAGGCAGACTCCATTCCTTGGCTGCTGATGAGCCATTCAGAGCAAGCAGCTTACTGCTTGCAATCTCTCTTGTCTCCTACTGCTTTTATTTTACACTGTCTTCTCAGCCTTTGACTTTCCTGCCTCCCTCTTATAAAGAGCCTTGTCCCTGGCATGGTGGGGCATGCCTATAATCCTCAGCACTCAGAGGCTGAGGCAGGAGGATCACTGTGAATTTGAGGCTTACTTGATCTAGACAGTGAGTTCAAGCCCAGCCTGGAATACATAGCCAAACCCTGTCTCAAATAATCAACCAACAAACAAAAATTACCCTTGTATTTTGTGGGTCACATTGGGCCCACTCAGATACTTCAGAGGAATTACTTCATCTCCAGATCCTTAACTTGGGCCTGAGATTTAGCTCACTGGAGCCGTGGCTGCCTTGCAAGTGCAAGATCATGAGTTTGATTCCTGGTACCACAAAAAAGAAAAGAAAAAATCCTTAACTCACATCTACAAAGTCCCCTTTGCCATATAAGGACAACATAGTTATAGGTGCTGGGACATGGGATGTGGACATCTATGGAATTGGGATGTGGCCTGTTTGAGAATTTTGTCTTCCGTCCTCAAATATTTGCATATATAGTATATATCTGTGCTATGCTAGGCACTTGAGAAGCTAAAGATGATGAGGACATGATCCTCTATGCTTGAGAAATTGCAATCAGGTCAGGAGTCAGACAGCATTTTGCAAGAGACCTGATGTCTCATACCACATCACTTAGAGTCTCCGCAGGTCTCATTTCTTTTTCTTTTCTTTTCCTTTTTTGCTTTTGTACTGAAGATTGAATCCAGGGCCTCTGCACTGAGCTATATCTCCAATACTTGTTAAAAACTTTTTATTTTTCTGTCTCTGTAGAGGGGTTGTGTCGCCAGAGACATACAACTAGGCAATGGAAGGAAGTGAGAGAAAAAGAGCAAGATCGGTGTCTCACACCAAGAGCCCGAGCCCTTCAACAACTCAGTGTGCAACAGATGTTTGTTGAATGACTAAATTAACTTCCTGTGTTCAGGAAGATCTTGTGGCTAAGTTTATTTTACAAGAGAAGATCTTTGAGAATTGAACCGTAGGTGTCAACTCATCTTCCCAAAGTGTCAAGAACTGAGCCTTTGTCCTAAAGTCAGAGATAATGCCCTGTTGCCTTCTGCATAAAACCTTTAGTCTAGTCATAATAAACATGTACATATTACTAACAGTTACAAGGACCTCATCTTAGTGCATGCCAACCCTGGGGTTAGAAATACCAAGCTAAAAACGGCAGAACCTGCCCTTGGAAAATTCATGCTTTAGTTATATTTTTTCTTTTTTCAATTTAATTTTTATTATTATAGTTTATAGTACATAATGATTACAATCACTATGTAGTTTGTACTTGTACATAACACATTTTAATTCTCCCCCCCAGTCCTCTCTGCTCCTTCCAAATTTTGTTCCCTTTCCAATTCGAGAAAGCTCTGTTTCCATTTTTTAATCCACTTTCCCTTCCTTCTCTCCCCCTGCCCTCTACCTCTTGTTCCCTTTCTTATCTGAAAAAGATCTCCTGGCTTCCTATTATCCATCCTTTATTTTGTTTTTAGTGATACTTGGGGTTTCACGTATAACAGAAACCATGCAATATTTAAATTTGTGTATCTAATTATTTCACTTCACATTATGGTCTTGGGGTATATCCATTACTTACCAATGCCTAAGTTTATCATTCTTTAAAGCAGAGTAGCACTCTACAGTATATAAACACCACATGTTCCTTATCCATTCCTCTGTTGGCTGTTTCCAAGATTTAGATATCACGTATTGTACTGCTATAAACATGAGTATGCATGTGTTACTGTAATAGGCTGACTTTCCCTAAAAAGGGAATAGTTGGGTTTAGTGAAATTTCCTTTTTTTTTCTTTTCTTTTTTTGAGACAGGGTCTTGCTTTTGTAGGTCAGGCTGGCCCTGAGCTCAGCCTCATACTCACATCACAGCAATCCTCCTGCCTCTGCCACCCAAGTGCTGGGATTACAGGCGTGAGCCACCATGCCTGGCACTGTGGTATGTGGTACTGGTTGCTGCTGGGTGTGAGTCTCCATGCTCAGTATTATATGTGGTTGCTGAGGATGGAACCCGGGCACTTGCACTTGCAAGACAGGCGCCGGAACCACTGAGCTAAATCCCCGGCCCTGAAATTTCTAGTTTTAGTTTTTTGAGGAAACTTGGGAAACCCCAAGTTAGAGTCAGGCAAATCTCTCACCATTATGATCTTCATAATGGTTATTCTGGTTTACATTCCAATTAACAGTGTAGAAGAGTTCCTTTTGCCTTACAACCTTCACAGCATTGTTACTATTTTCTTTCTTTCTTTATGAGACAAGGTCTTGCTATGTACTTCATAGTGGCCTAGAATTCACTATGTAGGCTAGGATGGCCTCGATCAAACTCATACTGATGCTCCTGCCTCAGCCCCTCAAATGCTAGGATTACAAGCATGTGCCACCATGCCTGGCCTATTATTTAATTTCTTTCTTTCTATCTTTCTTTCATTCATTCATTCTTTCTTTCTTTCTATCTTTTTTTCTTTTTGTGGTACTGGGGATTGAACTCTGATCCTTGTGCTTGCAAGGTAGGCAAGGTACCACTTGAGCTAAATCCCTGGCCCTATTACTTAATTTCTTGATGATAGCTATTATCTCTGCAGTAAGATGGTATTCTAATTAGATTTTTTTCTTATTTAATCTGTTGAGAATCTGATAAAAGCGATCTCATTCAAAGACTGATTAAGCTTGCCTTTTTTTTTTTTTTTCCCAGTATGGAAGATTAAACCCTGGGCCTTCATACTGCTACACCCCCAGCCATTTTTGTTTTTCATTTTGAGACAAGGTCTTGCCAAGTTGCCCAGGCTGAATTTGAACTTGCGATCCTTCTGCCTCAGCTTCCCAGAGTGCTGAGATTAGAGGTGTGCATTGCAATGCCTGCTTTCAAATAAGTATAAGCTGTGTATGAGATAAACCCTGCTGGGCAGTTTCACACACCATCATTGTTTAGTCCTAACAAATAATCCTCTGAGCCTAAACTAACATCCTCATTCCCATTGTACAGATGAAAAAATCAAGGTCTGGCAAAGTACATGAAATGACCTGTTCTTGGTGCATAGTCACAGTAGCAGATAGGCTCCGTGTCCTTCAGTACTTGTGTTCTTTTGGCTACGTCACATGTATTTTTTAGATCACATAGTTAGATTATGGCTTCCCTCTGTAGGTCATGCTCAGTCATATCAGTGACCATCTGTCTGCATTATATTTTACAGAAATAGTTTCACCTGAGTTCCCTCATGAGACCCTGTTTCCTGGTTCAGGGTTGGAAGATTATTACCAGTTCATTTTCTAAAATATTTACTGATGTTTTTCCCTCACCTTTTCACCGGGCTAATACTTTTCTCTTGTAGGCTGCCGTTTAAATGCTGCTTCTTCAGAGAGGCTTTTGCAGTCACCTAATTCTGTGATCCTTGCTGTACACTTTTATTCATGATGCTTATCACAGTTGATAATTTTGAGTGATCTGTGAGGTGATTAGTCTGTTGCCTTCCTTACACTGTAAGGTTCGTGAAGGCAAATGAAGCATATCTAGTTTACCTCAATGTACCTGGCCTTTGATGAGCAATATTCTTTTGTACCTTTGGTTTGTGAGTGTGTGTGTGTGTGTGTGTGTGTGTGAGTGGCTGTGTGTATTTTACTGTTACATTTTAGATATGCATAATTCATCATAGGAAATTTTCACCTGTATACACATATCTTGCTTCTTTTTTTTTTCCTTTCCCCTTCTCTTCCTTTAACCTCTTCCCCTCTATATTTCCTCTTATTTGTTTGTTTGAGACAGGGTCTTTGTACTCACTACATAGTCCAGGCTGGCCTTGAATTTGCCATGATCCTCCTACCTCAGCCTCTTGAGATTACCGACGTGAGCCACCACACCCAGCTTCTTTCCTACCTTTATATCTCTAACATCAGCTCAGGGTTCCTGGGGCTCACTGTTGGAGATGTCAGCCACTGGGCCCGAGGATCCTGCTGGGCGCTGTGGGAACATCTATTCCTTTAGTAGTCTCTGGCTGAGCCACCTCTCCATTCTGTATTTGGGAGACAAACCAATTAGTCACAGGCTCACAATCAACTAGAGTCAGCAGAGAGAACAACACATTAAGAAATTATAAAACACTGGGGCAAGTGGCTTGGAGATGGGCACAGGGTATGACAAGAGCACTGAGCAGGGACAGCTGTCTCAGTCCAATAGAATAAAAAAGTGAATAAGGAGGGGAAGAGGGATTAAAGCGAGGGGAAGCACAGCACTCGAAAAGCCTTTTGAGCCAAGATTAAGAGGAAGAAGAAGCAGTAGGAGAGAGTTTATGGGCAGAGCAGGGCTTGCAGACAGGAGATAAACACTGCACCAGCAAAGGGCCAGTGGCCAGAAGCCAAGCAATGTACCCTGAAAACCCAGACCAGGAAACAAGTATACCTGGACTCGCTTTTCGCATCCCTTGAATGCACTGAGCCTCGGCTTCCTCAGCTGTACCCCGTATCCCAGTTTGCCATGGTGAGGCTTTAAGAGAATAGGATTGGGTGAAATGGTGCTCCTCTGTAATCTCAGCTACTTAGGAGGCTGAGGCATGAGAATAAAGTTTAAGGCCACGCTGGACAACCTAGTGAAATGCTGTCTCAAAATAAAAAGGGCCATGGATATAGCTCAATGCTCTCTATATTCAATTCTCAGTACTTCAGAATAAAACAACAGATTAAGAACAGCTCTGTGCACCATGGGTGTGGGTGAAGACTACGCCCTGCACCCTGGCTCCTGTGCTCACCAGTCTTTCTTTTGGAGGCAGAAAGAGATTCTACTGCATGTCCTGCACTACATACAGTACCTCCAGAGAACCATCAATGTGGTCAAGGCCTTGCTCAAAGTCCACTTCAGGAGTGCAGAGGGTGCAGTTGGAGGTAAGCAGTTCAACCAACACTTCCTGGTGCCTGTTACAAGCCAACTCCCAGCGACTTAGATGAGTCTAGCTTTTCTCTCCACCCTAAGCGTTCACAGCCCGGCAGAGGTGACACATCAGAAATGTGCCAGGATACTGTGGGAGCTGGGGGAAGGGGTTCAAGGACCCACAGACAAGGGAGAGCCTGGCAGATCAAAGGAACAACATGAGCAAAACCAGGTGGGCAGAAGGTGACACCTGTGTAATGTCTGGGGACAGGCAAGCCAAGGGTACTGAGTGGAGGGTTCCGGTAGCACTGAACTGACTTGTGCAGGCTGCTGGGCCAGATTCTGACTCACATGTGCCTTGGTGACCTTAGCCTCTCTGTGCTCTGGTTCCATCATCTGCAAAATGCAACCAACACCAGTACTTCTATGTTTGTCATGGGGATGAAGTACGCTACTCCATGTAAAAACATGTAAGAGCATGCTAGTACACAGCCACCCAATGCTGTACTGCATGGGCCCAGACTGTCACTGTCGCTGGAACATAAAATACACAGGCAGGATGGCAGGAGACGAGGCTGGAGGGGTTGGCGGGGCCAGGGTGGCAGGGAGGAAGTTGTGAAGGGCCTCCAGTATCCAACTGGAGGGAGATGAAGATGAGAATGGCGGAAGGACATATAACCTGTCTATATTTTTTAAATAGTGCCTGGGATGGAACCCAGGGCCTCACACAGGTGAGGCAAACTCCCGACCCCAGCCCTACCAAGAGGTTTTAAGGAAGGGAAAGTCATGATCAGATTCTGGTTTTTGTTTTTGGTGGGATTTGTTTGTTTTAGAACAAGGTCCCTGATATCTAGTGTAGAGGACTGGTTATTAAGGAATAAACTGGAATCAAATGAGAAAATACTTTTAAGAGTGTCTAGAAAAAAAGACCATGAGGCCGAAGCCAGCATCTTAACTGAGAATGTGGACAGAAGCAGGTAAATTCAAAGAAGAGACCTAGCAGGGCCCCAGTGCTGGAGTGAGACCCTCGCTGGCTGAGGAAGTTGGGAGGTGGAATAGGCTTGGAGTGGAGAACAGGCCAAGCATCCGCCGGTCTTCTTTGACAAGGTCCAGAATCACCCTGAGTCTTCGCACTATACTCGTGCCTCCTGGCTCTGCAACCCCCCTGACGTCCAACGTCTTCCTGTGACATCAGTTTCCACATTCGCAGTGACCCTGAGGAGCAGACTCAGCCTGAGAACCCGCCCAGCTGGACACTGGCAGCGCTGTCTGGCAGGCACGAGACGTCACGAGTGAGGATGGATGAGGCAGGGGGCTCTGACCTGTCTTCTCCTCCTCCCACCAGGACTGGACTGCAATCCGCCCACAGGCCCAGCCAGGAAGAGACACTCCACCCGGTCCGGCTCTCCAGGCCCTCAGAACTCCTACCACGGGGGGCCCTGCCAGAAACCTCAGAAGAAGCAGCTGAACCAAGCAGGTACAGGCCTTGAGTGGAGGTCAAGCAGAAAGCAGGCCCGAAGTGGGACTGGGGCTCCTTTCCCAGAGATGCTGTCACCCTGGGGGCTATTCCTAACCCCTCCTTGCAGGGGCGATGGGCCCCCGGACTGGGCCATTCTCCCCCCACGCCTCTGCCTCCCCACTGGGAAATGCAGCACCCGGGCGCGGGCTGGTCTCAGAGCTGCACTCTGCTGAAGCATTGCTCACGACGGGCACTGCTCAGGCCCCGGGAACGGACACACCTATTATTATTTATTATCCGTGTGCTCAGTCCTCATTTCTGGGTCAGGGTAGCAGGAGCATGTGGTAGGAAAAAAGATCCAAGTGGGGAGGCAAGAGTCCTCCATTTCACCCCAACATTGCTACTAACACATGTCTTTCCCTTATGTAGCTCAGTTTCCACATCTGCAAAATGGGGCCTAATTATTAATTTCCAATCATGGCTGTACCTCTGAATCACCTGGAATGCTTTTAAAAAATTCTTTTTCTGGGCTGGGGATTTAGCTCAGTGGTTCCAGCACCTGCCTTGCAAGTGCAAGGACCCAGGTTCGATCCCCAGTAACCACGTACAACAATGCTGGACTTGGAGACTTACACCCACCAGCAATCAGATCCACATACCACAGTGCTGGGCGTGGTGACTCATGCTTGTAATCCCAGCACTTGGGAGGCAGAGGCAGGAGGATTGCTGTGAGTTCGAGGCTGAACTCAGGGCCAGCCTGAGCTACAAATAAGCAAGACTATATCTCAAAACACAAGTCTGTCCTCACACCCAGAACATCAGGTGTCACTGGTCTTGGAAGGAACATCAGACCAACTGCACATTTTGTTTTTTAGAACTCAGAAGGTGTGTGGACAAAGGTTGGATTAAATGGCCTCTACCTGAGGTTGTGGGCATGCCTTAAAGGGTGGGGAGTGACCAGGCCAGAGAAAGCTTTGAGACGGTGTCTTCATACAATACAGGCGACCTCTTGTGAGGCACATCTGACACCTGTTTCTGCTCAGTCAGAACAGGAGATTTGGGTCCAGAGGTTTCGCCGATTTCTGGCTCTGGATATACTTAAGAAGCTTGCGATATCCTCAGGCCAGAAAAAAGAAAACATGGGAAGGACCACCGCCCCTCCATGGTGCCCTGATGCCTGCGATGCCCCCAAGGCTGCGCTGCCCCCATCTCGAGACAGAACTGCAGATGAAGCAGGAGCCCAGCTGACATCGGCCAAGGACATCAGCTTTGATGACGTCACAAGTTGGTGTTTTTCTTCACAGTCAATTAATTTTCCTTAGTGCTGTTTTCCAGGCAACTTGTGTGACCCAGACACAGTTCTAGTAGCTGGGAATACCACAGAGGACAGGCCAGACCCTGCTTGTCAGTTCATGGAGTGTATGACCCTGCTCCCGACTTTCCTGTTAGTCTCTGTTGTGTGTAAAAGGGAGGTACAAGATCAAGGTCCCTCCATGTGTTAGCTTCAGGTATAGGATGGAATAAGGCAGGACCTCCTCATCAGGCCTCACTCGAAGCAGCAGCAGCCAGCCCTTTGCTCGTGACCCTGTCACTGCATCTGGGAAAGGGGCCGTGATATGCCTAGCAGAGAGCAGGGTGAAAAGGAGGCATGAATTCCAGGTCTGTCTTCTTCACAGAGGCTTTGCCCAGGGCATCTGGTTCCTCTGTTCACTAACCCCTACTCCTCAAGCACTTCCTGGGCCAGGCCATGTGTAGGTTGCTTGTGACACATGAAGTGACCAAATTCACAGTCTAATGAGGGAGTCACCCACATTAGGAGATGCTGTACAGAGCAATCCTGACATCCTGGGGTTTCCCTGGTGGCAGTGGCTCTCAGGGAGGTGTCTGACCCAGCCTGGGGCACAGGAGGGGGCTCACAGAGCTGTCTGCAAGTTACACTGATCTCCTATGCCTCAGTTTACCTATAGGTTTATAAAGTGACCTTCGGTAAAGGGTTATAGAGTAGGATGCAAAGTGTTTAAAATAGGGCTGGTCAAAGGAAGCACTGGGTATTTGTATCTATTACTGTCATTGTGCCACTTAAGGGTTTTGTCATCATCACAGGTCTTGATAAGGGTGTGGCACTTAATAAATATGCAGGTGATTCAGGTAGCCCCAGTCTCACATAGAAATCTTGCAGCCTGACATGTTGGAGAGGGTGGGGGAAAGCTGGGTGGCAGAACATGGCACCTCTCGGTCCCCTGTGCCTGGAGTCCAGGAATCTGACCCAGCACACAGGGGTGGCCATCCTGACTTGCCCCCACTATTGTTGTACAGATGATGCCCAGAACAACCAGCCTGACCATGCCCTTAACGGGGACAGCAAGGGTGAGAAGACCTACTTCATCAGTGCGACACCATTCTACCCCAGGTAGAGGAACCCCAGGGCTGCCTCCTCCAGGGGGTGAGGTAAAGCGTGTGGTCTGGCGTGGCT
>PVIR01004324.1:0-80140 GCA_004026965.1 Petromus typicus | reverse complement strand
GTAGGGATATGGGAAAAATGAGAATTAAGTTGTGTCTTATACTGGTACGAATCCCCATTATGGATTGCAATCATGATGTGTATATTTAATGTACCAATAAAGATAAAAAAAATATAAACCAAAAAAAAAAAAAAAGAAAGAAAGAAAGAATACAGATCAGTGAGAAAATTATAACCAAGCACTTTAAATGTGTTCTATCATCTTCAAAGTGCAATGTACAGTGATGAAGAATTTTTAAGACAATGGGTGGTCACAAGAGGCTTCCTGAGACCATAATGTTAAGTGATATCATTCAGACACACAAACTTAAATATTACATGGTTTATCTTATATCAAAAACCCAATATGTAAATAAAGTATGAAATAAAAGCTAGAGGGAAAAAGTTATTATACTCCATGATGAACAATATACTCAAAAGTGTACATTGATTTAATGTAACTGTCTTAAATGCTTCATGTTTTAGCCTATTAATCTTGTTGTTAATCTGTATACATATAATTAACTTACAAAAACTACATGAATCTGGTGCTAGAAAGGATAGGAAGGAGTAGAAAAAAATTGAGTTTTTTTTTTAATGTACATGAACCAATTCCTTACTTACAATGGTTATAATCATTATGTGCCCCAAACTTGTACTAGTAAAAATTAACAATTATTTTAAAAAGTAGCTTCCTTTCTAGTTGATTGAGCAAACCTTAAATTCAGGCAAATCACATTTTCCCCACAAATCACAGTAGAAGTTATCAGAAGAGCCATCACTGACTAACAGAGTTGAATAGTGCACCTTGAAGAAAGGACTGACTGGCTAGGGAATTAGCTCGGTGGTTCTGGCACCTGTCTCACAAGTGCAAAGTCACAAGTTTGATCCCTGATACCAAAAAAAAAAAAGAAAGAAAGAAAAAAGAAAGAAGTGAATCTTAAATAGAAACATGGAGTGTAACTAGTGTTTTGCTTCACAGAGAGAAAAGGAGAAACAACATCTTTACAAGGAGACTAGCCACATCAAAGCCACAGAAAGCTGAAATGGACTACAAATTCAGACAGGAAGGAGCTAGTCAAAGCTTGATCTATCAAAGAGAAAAAGACACTTCATGCATCTTTCCATTTAGGTTTCTTAATTTCTTCAGAAACCTCCATCGAGCATAACTTTGTACATGCACGGTGCTACAGATGGGGTGCCAAGGTGAGCAGACACAAGCAGGCAGACAGCCCTTGTGTGACTTTCTACTCCATGCAATTGGTAGGAGTGGGACTTCTGTTTCATGCTAGAAGAGAGTGTATTCATGAAAGGGCTAAGAAAAAAATCTGTCTGGTATTTTCTTTTTTTAGTTTTTTTGAGACAGGGTCTCACTTTGTAGTTCAGGCTGGCCCTGAGCTCAGCCTCAAACTCACATCACAGCAATCCTCCTGCCTCTGCCTCCGGAGTGCTGGGATGACAGGCATAAGCCACCACGCCCGGCACTGTGGTATGTGGTGCTGATTGCTGCTGGGCGTGAGTCTCCATGCCCAGTATTGTTATGTGGTTACCGGGGATCAAACCCAGGTCCTTGTGCTTGCACGACAGGCGCCGGAACCATTGAGCTATATCCCTGGCCCTGTCTGGTATTTTCTATTCTAATATTTTCTCAGTGAACTCAGTAGTCCATCAACCATTTCAGATGCTTGCTATCACCATGCCTCCAGCACGACTTTTTCAAAAGTACATAAGAAGAGAGTACATAGTAGTATATTTAGTTTTGTTTTGTATGAGGGCAAATTTCCATTCTCAAGGATAATTTTAAAACCAAAACAATGGGAAAAATACTTCTATCCCTTGCTTTGTCATTTTGATTGATCTCCTAGAATACACTGGGATTGAGCGCTGACAAGGCTCAGAGACCTCAATCCCGAAGCTGTATCTTTTCTTAGAGCAAACTTTTAATAACTAGGAGGTTTTCACAGAGCTGATGTGGGTGTTCTGTTGGAGAAGCAGTTTGTGTTAAGTCTAAATGAAACTCATTCATTACTAATTCAATAAATTCATTAAACATAGGAATAACTTTACTCTTGTTTTAATTTTAATCAGAAAATGTTTTCAGATGTGTTTGATTAATTAATTATCTGCCTCTCATCTCACCATTAAAAGAAAAGAAGCTAAACCTGTGCTCTGAGGAAAGATTCAGTTTTTCCTGTGGAACATGAGGCATCCAAAGAACCTGCCAAAATTCTTAGATCCCATCATGCCCCAGGAAAATCACTGTACCCCCAGAAAGCTATTGTAAAATGCAAACCTAGTGATGTTTTTAAAAATACAAAGACACACTAAGTTTTCAGTATAGGTTTCAGTAATGGAAAAAAGATATTAGATAGCTTCATGTCTTATCTACAAAAAGACCCAAATTCTAGCTAAATACTTACATCTAAAGGTAGAGTATAAAAATCTGCCATTCTATCTCAGAAATGAAATCTAAGAATTGTACTATTGATGCCAAGTTTAGATCATTATTTCACTAGTTTGTTTTTTTGGTTTTTTTTTTTTTTTAATAATAATGCTGCACAACCAAGGACACTGCAACAACACCAGGTCACTTTTGCCCACCCTTTGCATGATCCCTCTCCAGGCTATGAATTCACAGCTGAGGGAAGGAGAAGCAGTGTCCTGAATACGAGTGATTAGATGTATGATTTTCTTTTCACATGTTTCAGCAGGGAACGATTGTGTTGCCAGTAAGAAGCAATGGGGCTTAAAATCAATTATGAGGACAAAAAGCTTTCCAGCTGGCTGCAGTGTCCAGCAAAGTTGTTTCTTAGTGAACTTAGCTCGCGTCAGGCATCTCACTTACCAGGGAGCATGTGGGGCCCTTTAGCACTCACAGAGTGTGCTGCCTGAGGATTCGAGGTCTCCAGTTGGAACAGTCACTACTGACTCTGTGTGTGGTGTAGCTTTAGTATGTGTTTGTGTGGTATGGGGGGAGTGGGTGAATAAGAGAGGGAGAAAAAAGATTTACTGGTGCTCTCTGTCACACGCTTCCCTCCTTTTCGCACCACTTGCCAGGGGAGGTCATCTCTTCCCAGGCTAAGCTGACCATAGAAATACTTGTTCAGCCATTGTGATACTTTTACAGAAGATTGTCTTAGATACCTATGGCAGAATTGAGAACTCATTATGTTCTGTCTGCTCATGTAAGTCTTTTCTCAGAGACCACAGTCTATAGCAAGAAAAGAAAACAAATGCTAGCCTGAATGCTAACTCCAGTCCCTCCCAGACTTGATGACAGCCCACAAAAGGCAAGAATTCATATACAATGGGAGAGTAGAGCTTTCAGGAGGACTCGCAGAGGTCTGGAGGAGATAAGTGAATATTATTCCAATCTCTGGGTGTCTCTGAGAAAAGATGCATCCTGAATACTGAAAGCATAACTTTTTCACTAAGTATTAACAAGTGACACAAAAAGAAGGGACTGAAATGTGTGTCCATTACCTCATCTTGGCTGGATTCTATCCCTGTAGGTTACCCAAACATCATTCAGATTTGCACAAAAATAATCAGGCATCAGAAACAGCTTCAATTCTTTATAATTACATCACAAAAGTCAGATGTTTACTTCTGACACTATATTAAAAAGATACTACAAAATGAGAATTAAGTTGTGTTTTATACTGGTACAAATCCCCATTATGGGATGCAATCATGATGTGTATATTTAATGTACCAATAAATATTTTTAAAAAATAAAAAACAAAAATAATATGAACAGGAAAAAAAAGATACTACATCACTTCCTCTCAAATACCAGTTTTAAAAATTGTATTCAATGTAGATCACAGGGAGAGACCAAAATAAAAAAATAACCTTATTTCTAGTTGTTTCTTGGTGGCCTCTTAAAAAGAGATTACTTTGGAGACTCCAAATAATATGATTATACCTGTGAGGCTCTGCTTTGGACAAAGCTCTAGATTCCGAGAATGTAAGAAAATACAGGGAGGAGCTTAAAAGATGGAGTGGCCACTAGTCCTCTGATATAGCCAGGAATTGAATCCATATTGCCTATAGATTAGGAAGAATACACTTGCACATTTCCAGTATCCCTGGCTACACACAATGACTTCCTCCACTGCTCTGATTTGCTTTTTTCTAGATAAATGTCAGGTATCAGGAAAAGCAATGAAATACAACTGATATTTGTACATTTCCTCCTTCAGTTCTCAAAACTGCCATATGAAAATTTTTGTCATGCTCATTTCACAGATGAGGAAATTGATACTTGCAATGTTTAAAAGATTTGTTTTAGGTCACACAAACTAATAAGTGACAGAACAATGCTAAAAGTTAGCCCCTTTCTTCCCATAGCTTACTCTCTTAACCACTGAAATACTTGCCTCTTAGGTGCCTTGTGGGTGATATTGTATTCACTGATTCCTCTTTTTATTCTTTCAGTGAATGACTATTTCCTATTGTCTAATATGTGCTGGTTACTATAAAAATTTGAGGCCTAGAATAGCCATAAATTTAACAGCATTTCAGGGCATTAAGAATACTTTAAATCCAACAAAATGCCTTCATAAATGAATGTTTATTGCACACATGTTCCAGGGAAGACAGAGTCCTTGAACCCTGTAGAAGACTCTAGTCTCTTGCTCACTTAATCAGTTTGTCCCAGATAAGACTGAAGATCATACACCAGAAAAATGAGCTTACAGTGAAGTTCACTTCTCCCCCACATGGAAAGCTCTTATACACAGTTAAAAGCCGGTGTCTGTACCACAGTCAGAACAAGGGCTCTTGGGGGAATTCAGGGTGATGCAGGTGGAGACTCGCACTGCTGTTTCCCAGCCTTGTCACCTGGCATCTGAGTCCCATAAGCAACAAGTCTAGGAAAGATAAATTGAAGAGGGATGTTTCTGTTCTCCATGTCCAGGTGTGCAACAGCTGGTAAAGGCCAGGGGACCTCAAAGCTGTAAGCAATAAATTCTGCTGAAACTCTGGCCACTTCACATCACTCCGGATTTCTCACATTAATAATCACTGCCCTGAGCGAAATGGAAGCTCAGGTGTGTTCCGTCATTTTGCTTTCCAACACATCCACATAGTCACCTGGTTTGCATTCACAGCAGGGTCCTGGAAAATGACAGGCAGAAAGCGTGATTTATACAGGGAGGGAGTAATTAAGGCAAAGTGCCTGGAAGGGCAGTCTCAGTTCAGTGTTCCCAGTCTTGATTAGAAGCCCCTGAATCCAAAGAAGCAGCGTAAGAATGTCCTGAATATGTGTGTATTTGTGTTCACAAACACACACACATACACACACACACACATACATCATGCATAGAGTATACACAGCTAAGTTACTGATGGCCACCTGAGTTCTTAGATAACTGCCACTAACTCAGGTGGCTGTGAAAGGTTGAGCTATGACATGTGTTACATATTTCTCATGAAACTTGTGCAGGCAAAAAAAAAAAATAAGTTTAAAGTAACTTGGCATAATTAATGTATAATTGTACACAATATACATATATATATAGTATAATTATACACAGTGTATATATATATATACTGCAATATATATATAGTGCAATTAGCATGTAATTAATTAATTATATACAGATTCACTTCAAGTGTCTCCTCTACAAAAATTCCTTTGCCATATTTGGATCTTTATAGACATATGCACCTGTGTATACAAATACAAGGACCAAGAGGCAATCTATAGAAAATAAGTTGCAGTTTACAGTTGAAAACAAAGATACTAAACACACTGTCTTCAAAAACACACTGTCTGGCTATTCCCACTGGTTCTGCTAACTTGTGATCAGCTGTCATGCAGCCAGAGCACTCGAATAACAGTGGAACGAGCAGACCCCTGCCACATTTCACATTCTTCATTTTTTTTTCTTACTTTTTTTATTTAGCAGAGAATAAACCCATGGAGACAACTATTTCTTGCAAATAAATTATAAATGACACTAGGCTTCGAACTATGAAATATTTCAAATTATAAAGTATGTGTGTGCTGAATATGTAAGTCATTCATGAGTCAATAAATGTAATCCCTGCCCTTCATTTGTGTCATAAAGTGTTGCTTTTTAAAAATTTCTCAGAACTAAAATTCTTCTGTCTCTACAGTGTCACAGGCCATAGTTTTATCTTCTCCTGTAAGAACATCACAGTTATATGGAGTTGTTTCACTTCCTCAAATAATTTGTAAATTTTCTGGTGTTATGATCACCTTCATGTAATCCATCACTTTTGCTTACATGCTCCAGAAAAGAAAGAGGAATGGTCATAATATTTATTATTTTTAAATTCTTGCACAGAAATTCAGTTAGGACAGGAAGAGATGATGTAGAAAATTTATTGCATACTTTAAAATAGGCAAAAAAATAAAAATTTAATTAACTGGAATTAGAGGATTGCTATGAAAACTAAAAGCCAAAAAAAAAAAAGCTAAAAATGTTTTTAAAAATTATACAATGTACATATTATAAGGAATTTCCTGGCTATCTATGGCTCCAATCAGAGACACTGTGTATAATACTGTGATGAAGGTAGCACTACATGAAACAATGGTAAATATACAAATCACTTAGGTCCCTGGGCCATTATGATGATCTGTACACATTGGAGAGCTACCCAACTGCTTTGTGACTGATGTAAATACTTACTACATGACTACTCAAAGTGCAGTGAAAGCCATCAGCTTACATCACACCAAGCCACTGGATTCAGAATAAACAGAAATGAAAATATAAAGGTACATTTTTAAGGATAAATAAACCAAAAATTATTGTTATTCATGATTAAGAATGTAGTGAATGCTTTATCATATAAGTAATCAAGGAGTCAAACTAGGATTAAATAATTAAACTAAGAACTCTGTTTTTTAAATAACAAGTAGCAAATGCAAAAGACAATGTACTCTAGAATTTCTAAGGGTCAGAAATGGGTAAGAATAAATTAATGTTATTTTATTAATATAAACATTATTTTATGAAATGCAGTTTAACAAAGGAACTCAGTTATCTTTTGATTTTACCTAAGGAAATAAAACAAGGCAAATTGTCAAATGTCATAAAGAAATGGAAAGTTTAAGCTAAAATCTTTATGGGAAAAATGTCAATAAATCATGGGCCATATTTTAAGAATAGCAGTAAGAAAAGTATGATAATTACTTTATCTATTACAAATTAGAACTCTCAAAAAAATCTAGGTGACTTTATAATATGTACTGAATTTTCATAAAACTATTTATCATTTGAGTGCTCATTCATTCATTACGTATGTTCCTTTACATGTGGGTTGACATTTACTGAGTCCATGACACGTTTTGTTAGATGCTGGAGATGAATTGTATCCAACCAGGTCACTTCCCTCCAGGTATACCACAATTTAGTGGGGTGCCAAGTATATAACAAACTAATTATAATACACAATTACTGTTGCCTTAATTGGAAGGTGAATAACTCTGCCTGAGGCGATCACAAAAAGCTTCTCAAAGAACTGACGTCTTAGCTAGGCCCTGACAGGTAAGAAGCTGGTGGTGGCAAGAAGGAGGGGTCACCAGATGGAGTGGTTTAGAAGCATCTCTGGCAGAATATTCAGTAGCATGGAGTGTTTGGGAAATAACAGGTTGGCTGTACAGTGGGTTCCAGAAGAGGAATGACAAGAGAAAAGGTCTGAAGTAGTGTCAGGCTAAGAAGTGGTTAGGCTTTATCTTATAAGCAAAACAGTTAATATTTTTAAGAGAAAAATGTGTAAACATCTCTATTTCACAACAATTCCTGCAAAGTGTGCACACTGAACTGTATCTGGAATATTCTGTGGAAAGAGAATATTACTAAGTCCAATAATAGAACAAAAGGATAGTTCTGTTTATGAATCTAATCAGCGTGCAGTGGAATAGTTACTTCAAGCCCCTTCTCAATTACTTAACTGCATGTCAACCAACCAAATATCATTTGAGAATGTAAAATGGTTCAATAAAAGGGCTAACATTAATTAATAAGAGACAATTCATTAAAACTAATTTAAGGAAAAATAAAATCCTTTAGACTGAAAGGCTTTGAACTCAGGTATAGATATAGTTATAATTCACCATTAAAGATAATCACAGGGCAAGAATGAGATAATATTTTCTTGCATTTGTAATATACTGTTATTTGCATAAATCCAGATAGAAAAAATCTACATAAAAATAAAATTTATTATACACAAGGAGAATAAATTCAAAGAGAGAAATAGAACTCTAAAGATGCTTGTTTTGGGGGTATTTTGGTGAGAAATACGTCAGTTGATTGCCCTCACTAGGAAAATGATCATTCTCTGAATTGCAGAGGTAGGGTGGTGTCAGACTGGAAGAAGTCCTTCACCTGGTTAAGCTAAAATTAACAGATTGTCCAGAATAAGAATTTGAAGTTGGCATGCAGGGACACTTGTCATTTGATCAACCCTGCTGAAACTGAGGACAGTAAAGGGTTGGAGTTGTGCTTTGGTTGGTGCCAAGGGTACGACAAGAAAGAGGTCATCACTGGCCAGACAGAGAGGAAGTAGACACCGACGAAAGATTATGGGACACTGAAATAGAAGAAAGTGAATAACCTTCCCTATTCTTATGCTGTACACACTGGGTCCAATGTCCTCTGCCCCGGAGATTCTGTGATCTGGCACCTTTGTAATCTGTTTTCAATTTTTAAGCAACACTATTTGAGTGAGTTTACCATTGAAATAACCCCTAACCAAGACAACCATGATGCCTCTATCAACAATACTACAATGAAATCTCTTGGGCAGTAAAGCAATCTGAGGCTAAATATATTAACACATTAAAAAGGCAACTTTGACCTTCTAGCTTTAGCCCTTTATGTAATTTTTAGATTTACTTACTAGAAGGTGGAGTGTTTGAGTTTCCTAAGTGAAATTTTGTGGTGTATGGCATCTTGTGGAGCTCCAGGGGCATTTTTGCCTCGCACAACAACACATCCTGTCCTCACTGAGAAAACTGCAGCATGTCTGGATGTATTCAGGGCTTGCTTCTTCAGAACAGAAGCAGTACCCATCCTTAGAACACTCATTTCCTTGACTCACAATAGAATTTATACAGCTCTTTAGGCAGGCTTTTAGGAACCAAAAATTTTAAAGATAGAGAGATAGATGAACCATAAACTTGCACATGGATTCTTTTGCTGCTTTCAATAATGAGAAATAATATTATCATGAATTTAGATTCATCAGAAAAAAATGTCTTCTCTTCCTGAGATGTATTTTAAAGTAACCGTGTCATTCCGCTTTAGTTACAGTCAGTAATTCAGAAAGGTATTGGTTACTCCACTCAGTAATAAGATCCAGAAAGCCATCAGAAAATTCTGATATATTTTACAAGGATTTTTGGGTTAACAAACAAAATATAAGACAGTGAAAGTCTGACTTGCTCTCTTGTAAACAGGGAAGGATTTTACAGAACCTTTCTCCAAGTCTGTGGGGACCCCGTTGACAACTTTCACTAGTTTTCCCCTTCACTTTTGGATACTCATTAGTGGTCCCAAATTAACTAGTAACAACTTTGAAAATAATACTACATAACTTCTGTATAGAGCAGTATTGATTTCCAAGGATCCCTGGGAAATTTTAATCTGACTTCTGTAAGATCAAATGCTAGATGACAAATCAACATTTATCCACATATTCTTTTGTGCCAAACAAGATGTGAGTGTAACTAGAAGGACAGAGATATTATGATATAGTACAAGACCTGCAAGGTAAGATATGACCTCCCACAGCAATCTATGAACTACAGTACTACATGTATCTTCATACATGTTATACCTAGAAAAAAATCCTGACACAAAGTAGATGACATGCAATGACTTATTAAGTAAATCATCACATAAGAAAAGAACTGAAACTGAATTATGTTCCACCAAAAAAAAAAAGAGGAATTGTCTTTCATGGTCATCACTGTAGCATCAATTCCTACCATTTTTTAGTACTATTTTCCTCATGCTCATATACATAATATAAGGAAAAGGTGGGTCATGGTGGGGTAAAGCCTTGGGCTCTTAAAGAGCAAGCATTACGTCTTTTACTTGCAGTTACAGACTTAATGAGGCTTATTAAATAAGTCAAAGGCTACACACAAGGCTTGAAAAATCTTCCTCCAACTCACTATACAACCTAAAGCTGCCACTAAAGACTTCCCATCAGTGGTAAAGCACTGACAGAACTCCCCCAGCCAGCCTCAGCCCAAAGCAGTGTCTTCTCCACACAATTGAAAGGTGGAGACAGGGGCGCCAGAAATAAACCAAATACGGATGATGAAGCACTGTCTTCTACAAGCAGTCCTCACAGAGAATTGTATTTATTGCTTGTTATAAAAAGTTTATTACCCTTTTTACAACGCTGGCTGTCCAGTGTTTGATTTAACCAGAAAACATACTAGTAATTTGCTCTTCAGTACATACATATTTTTTGAGATCTATAAGTAATGGTTTTGGCTCTGCTACCCAGCTTTCCTTGCAGGGAGCAGTACGTGAGAAAGAAAAATACAGGTCATACCCAGGATATTGAAGAACGACTTCTATGAGGTAAAAAAGTATACAATGGGATTAACTTTAGATAACTTACACTGAGAGAAACACAAAACTGTGTGACTGAATGTCCATTGGTAATACCTAAGCTGAAGGGACGGTATATTGCAATTTTCTGTGTGTGAAATTAGCATGAGCTGCAAAGATGAAGTAGAATCTGTTTGCTATTGAAATAAAAGCTTTTTGAATCAGGGAGATTGACTATGCTGAGTGACTGGAGGAATCTACATCAGTGAGTCTCAGGAAAAACAATTTCACTTCTGCTTCTATTCACCCTGTGGAATTCCCTGAGGTCTGAATCCTCTGAAGGTTCTACTTTGGCTTTGATTTAGAAATGATATTAAGGCATATGTTTTATTAGGTGCTACTGCATGTTTATATCCTCAGATGAGGGCTTGCTTTAGAACTGCTCTGAAGAAACATTAATTATTTATAATTATTGGATTTGATTCGCTCTGGGAGAAGCAATTAGGACATTTAAACGTAATACAAAAAGTAAGCAATGTGTAGAAAGCCCTACAGTGGAATTCTCTCCCCAGTTTTATCCCAAACCCAGAAGATTATAATAACAACATTTCTGTTTGGAAAACTGTCCATTTTTCCAAAAGTGATCAAATTATCAGTGTGTTAAGTAGTTTGTGCTGCTGTGTGGGAAACCCTTTAGGGTTTGGGGAGGAAACTAATGGGAAACTATAAGGCTCTTGGAGTAAATAGGGGTGTAAATCATTCATGGGTTCAGTCAGTTCTAACCCCAAGAATGTACAGGCTTGGGAAAAGATTATCCAAACAATATTTCTTTTCCAGGCCACTCTTCAGATAAAACAGCTGGATTAGATTAAAAGAAGCAGAGTTCTCAAAAGAACTCAATAGACATGTTTTGAGCACCTTACCAGATTCAGGTTAAAAAGAAAAAGTTATAAAGTTTATCCTCTCCCTTTATTTCTTCCCCTTTTGCTTTCCTGGAGGAAAGAGAATAGGAAAAAGTATTACTCAAGTTGCCGTAGCTATTGAATTACAGGTTTTTAGTCCAATAATATGTGACAGATTTACAAGACTCCACTGTACGTCAAAGCTAAACAACTCTTATTCAACCTATCTGAAATCACAGTCTCTGTTGAAAAGTCATACAAAGCAAGTAATTTGATAAGATTATGCCAAAATACCAATTTCGTACCTAGGCAGTCTTCGTTTGTTTATTGAATATTGGATCCATCTGGGAAAGTATTGTGCCAAATAACAGGCTTTTTCTCAGCTCCTGTTTGGTGCCCTTTCTCAATGAATGGCTAGGAGTGCCAACGAGCAAACAGAATGATTAATTTAAATGACAGTTGCCTAAGTTTAGAACCCAGGCAACCCAGAGCCCTGCACTAATAGACTGGAAAAAATTTATAACAACCAGCAAGGCTCATTTCCTCTGCACCTTCAGATGCCTGAGGCCATACTAAAGTTAGCGCTCACTGTGTTTGGAATGTGAGATTACTTTTAGACAGCTTTTCAAAGCAGGGGTAATATACCACATTCTCTTCCTGTATTCCTGAAACTGAGGAATGATAGAACTTCAGTCTAGACACTGTATAGAGATCTAGTGTCTTTAACAGCCTAACTTTTCAGGCATTCAGCGCCACATTGTTAACAGCACTTCCTCTCTTCTGCTTTCAATTAGTACAAGTTACTGGGGTTGATGTTCTTGCAAAGAGACACCTTGTTAAATTCAATGGAGCTGCAGCTGTTGCTCTTCAGAAAGCTGCAAATAGGTCTGCTAATGTTGTATGGTGATAAGCTGAGATGTTTTGAAAGACATTTAGCTTCCTACCACGTCTGCGACCATTTAATCAGTTTGACAGAGGTTCCAGGGAATAAATTTTAAAAGATTCAAGCCATTTCCTATGTCCAAGGCAGCCAGGGACATCTAGTTCCATCACTCTGTACCTAATAAAAGAGAATGGGGATTTGAGCTCTAAGCCCTGGATTTAAAAGGCACTGATGTTTATTTTACCTATTAATGACAAAGCTGTGTGACTTAATATACAATGGTAGGAATTTTAGTTTTATGAACAAGATCAAGTTTTGCTTCCAACAATAACATGACAAGTGGGATCTTGCCTAGGAGTGAAGGGAAGCAGAGTACTGTGTGGAGACAATTCTCCTCTTCTGAATTAATAGATTTCTTTCAGCTCTTTGGAATTATCTTTATCATTAGCAACCCAAAAGCACAAAGTAAATCCATTTCATCTGTTAAACTACTCCTTAAACACAAGAAAAGAGGAACACTGTGTACATATGTTAGCTAGAAGATCCCATGCAAAGCCCATTGCTAACAAGAAAGTGGATTCTTCTTTGAAAAACACGAACTCAACTTCCAGGAAAGCTTGCTCCATATGAAATAACCATAACTAATAAAGTATTTCTTATTAATTGGGGTACACATCAAAAGTATTCATTGGAACTTAAAACTTCATTTGCTTAGTTCCAGAGGTGCAGCCCATGTACCTAATATAAACTCACAAATCATCTGTGTGTGCCCTATGATCATATTATATAGAGCTTCTATACACACAGTGATGATCTATAGCAATGTGTTCCCCTTAACATCTTGTCATTGCACTGAAATTAGTTCCAAGTCTGTTCTGTGTCAAATGTCACCTACCCTTAACCCAGCCAAGGATCAGCCAGAAAAAAAAAAATTTAGAGTTAAAGCTTAAGGTCGGAAAAGTCTGTTATGGGAAGTCCCAACAAACAATGTAGTATAAGACACAGAACCTGGTACAGTCCATAAAGAGAAAGATTCAAAACAATAATCCTCAGGGGTAGTTGAATCAGCACCAGGGACAGCGCCAAGCATACCCAAGACCCTAGGCATCCATGGGCTCTCATTAATAGTTAGAAAATTACGTCACTCTTGATTCTGGTACAGTTCCTCAACCAGATATGTTAGTCACATATGCAGCTCCTCCAATCAGATCATAGTTCCTCCTCAGATCCTTTCAAGCTGTAGTATAAATAAAAGGGCAAGTGAACACTTTCTATATCCTACTGCTGCATTATTTGTGCACCACCAATTAAGAAGTACTTGAACATTTTCCTCCATTTCACAATACTTATTACACATTCTGAAAGTCATTACACCTTCACTTTCTCATACTAGATAAATGATACGGTATTTACATATCTGTATCCTATTTATTTAGGGGTTAGGGAAAGTAAAAAAGGGAAAGAAGAAACTTGATGGTAAAAAAAGGAAATAAAACTTATGTATATGGGGGGTGGGGTGGCTGTAGGGAGGAAAGGGGAATGGAAAAAATGAGAATTAAGCTGAACAGGTGCGAGAATCATGTACAGGTGCAAATTGTCAATGTTGAATGTTATCATCATGTATGTATAAAGTGTACCAATAAAATCAATTTAAAAAGTACTTGGTTCTATGATTTTCACCATGAATACACACCAGAATCACTTCAAGAATTTTTTAAATTTTAATTTATTGGTCTCTTCCATTTATTCAGGTACTCAGGGCTGAGTGTTGAGAATCTGTAATTTGTAGTAAGCTCCAATAATTCTAGTTTCAAAAGCACATTTTGAGAACTACTGAACTAAATTACAATGCTAGGTTGCCACAGTCCCTGTTACATATTGAGTAATTTGCTTCAGATGCCAAGGAGATCTTTCTTAGAGGTCCCAAGATAAAATTATCTTATCTTAGTAACTTTGCACCTCTTGATAAACTCTTGGCTCCTCAGAGGCCTTCAGCTTGATGTATCTTTCAATTTCAGAGCAGTACAGAATGGAGATGGGAAAGTCTAAAGTATTTTGGCCACAGAAATCTTGATCATCAGTGAAATTTGTCATAAGGATATTTCCTTAATTGTCCTAGCATAAAGATAGTCTAATCTAAAGACTACATTCATATAGTCTTTACTGCCTTCTTATTCATTTTGCATTCTCTTCAATAGTAATTACCTCTAGCAATGCTTCATTTTTATAGGCTGAATTGTGTCCCCTTGAGAAATATATATTGAATGAAGTCTTTAACCTTATACTACAAAATACAATCATATTTGGAAATAAGGTTTTTATATAGTAAAAATTAAAATGTCATTAAAAGGCACTCTAATCCTATAAAAATAAGACTCTGAACACAGAGCTAGAACGATGGAATGGAAAATGATGTAAAAACAAAGGGAGGAGACTCCTCTGTGATTAGAATCAACAAAGAAGGGATGCACGGGGTGACTGATGAACGCCAGAAGTTAGAAACAATGGAAGAGTCTGCCCTAGAGATGGCAGAACACTTGGTTCTTCCAACAGTTGTATTTCAGACTTCAAACCTCCAGAACTGTGAAAGAGTAGGTTAGGTTGCATGAAATCACCTGGTTTTAGGCACATAATTACATTGGTCCTGGGAACTAATACACTGATTACAAGCTAAATCAGTGAGTACATACATATCCACATAGTTCTTTTGCAGCTAAACAGTATTCACTATGTCCCAGCCAACATAATTAGTTGAAGGAGGGAGATTTTTTAAATTCTTGATTTAGGTCAATTGAATACATAAAATTAAGAGAGTTTGAATCACTGAACGTATGCTTATAAAAAACAAGGATTCATCATCACATGTGACAGGCCACACTAACCATTGATGAGAAATCCTATTGTTGACAGAAGGAAATGCTGGGACACTAGTTGTATATCTTTAGAGGCTAAATGAGATCAGAGTTGAACTACAGAAGATATCGCTTTTTGATTTGGAGACATTTAGCATTTGGTTATTACTGGATAAGGACACATTTCTGTCTCCAGTTAGGAACACACAGAGGAATTAGTCTGAGGTCAAGGTTTTGATCACATTGAACATTCCTATATTCTCATGCTGCAGATAAATCACTAACAGTTATTGTTCCTCAAGGCAATCTCACACAAAAACTCAAGGTTCTACTTCAGGAACTGGACCATCACTTTTAAAAGCAATTTAACTAAAACATTTAAATTGCTACTAAACACGCATTATTTATAATAACACCATGTTTAAGGATTCTTCCTCTTGAATCTTTGTTGAAATTTATATGAAGCTCTGAGATAAGTATGCCAAAGAGTTACTTTTAAAGGGAAGTGAGCATATTGTCAAATTAATTTTAAGAAAAATTATACTCATTTACATTCTTTCATAGCAGCAGTGTATAATATGATTGTTTTTAAATTTATACATGCTCATCTACATTGAGTATAAAAAATCTCCCAACATTGTATTTTAAGATGCACCTCTATAATAACATAGTTTCTTCTTGTTTAGTAACAAAATTTGACTGCTGAGCAAAAACAAGTATCCTACCTTTGAGAACATTGAAAGCCACAGACATCAAGCAGCCTTCAGCAAGTCATGCTACTGGAGAGGAGCAGGGTCAGGGTGTGTGGCATCCAGGGTGGTACCTATGCCAATTACTGCAAAGTTCTCCAGCCATCAGACCAAGTTGCCCATAATTACCATCCTTTCCAGACCTCTTAATGAGCACCTCTAAGCAAAAATTAGCATTTAGTTGCATATATCTTTTTACTCAGCTGACATGAATAATTTACAAAATTACATCAAATAAAGGATGCATTGAGGATTTCATTATTAGAAAGTACTTGACTCATGCAGTAAGCTTGGTTTCAGGAAGAAACATAATTCTCAAGTGATCAAAAAAGGTGGGTCAAGACAATCTTCCATTCAAATCTCCTTTTGTGAAAATATAATTTCCTGATGACCCTGGTTTCTGGACATGAGTCCATCACAGCCTGTGTACCCTGGCCACACTTCCCACACCTATCTCCAAAGACTGAGCATGGCAAGAAAATTAAAGCTGAATTATGACTCGCGTAAGATGTGGAACTCTTCCAAAGGCTTACAGCTGCTTAAGAAATCCTGATTTAAGCACATGGGTCTGATTTATTTCACTTAACACAGTAGTCTCAAGGTGCATCCACTTTTCAGCCCAGGAACAAAATAAAAAATGGCCACTAAGAAGCAGGGGGATGGGTCTTTTGCAAAGAGGAAGAGATAGCTGGAGGGAGGAGAGAAGGGATTTAAAAAAGGAATTTAGATGCTCTATGTACATGTAACAACTCCACACAAGAAGTACAAATACTTTGTACTTCAAATATGTACCATAAAAACAAAGAAACCCTGGTTTTCTTCTATAATTATAATATGATCATATTATAGTCTGAGACTTCTGTTATCTTCCTCCAGCTGAGCATCACTTACAGGCACCAATTCTAAAGCATGGTCTGAAGCAACCCTACCTATTCTTTGTCCTTCTCCCATGATTATTTGCAGTGATGTTATCATGTTTAATCTATCTGGTATTTGCTTCTCAGGAGATCTGAACTAACACAGAAACCAAAGAGTGAAAGAACTATAGGGTCCAATCACTTAGTGGGGCCTGCTTTGTGTAGATTTAAGTGCTATTTTAATAGAACACAATAAAGTCCCACAGCTCACAAGATGTCCTCACTGCTGACCCACATACTAGATTTGATACCCTGGGAAAGTTTTTACACTTTCCCGTGTTAAGTCTACTTTTGTTTCTATCACTAATTAGTAGTCTTAGAATCATAAATCCATTTGGCTAATTCACTTCAGTACATCCACCTCTATTTTTGATAAATGGGCAAATGGCAGCATGAGTGGTATCTTGCCAACTCATTTACTTACTGAAAAATACTTCAAAATCAAGGCATATGTGTATGCTTAATTTAACTTTATACCCTAGGGACAGTTAGTTGTACACTAATCAGAAATCCAGAGGTGGCGACAGGAAGTATTTTATCTAAATCTGCCAATGTTTGTTAATTAGCATGATGAAAGTTAAGCATACGTTCTTATTGTTGAAATTAGTGTTCTTGGTTTAAAGACTTGATTGACTTTACAAAAGCTTTTCTCCTTGAGTGAACCTTCAGGAGAGAATCCAGACCTGTAACTGTACGCACACACATACCCACACATGCATGCATGCACACACGCACGCATGCATACACACACGAAATCTCAGGTTAAAGATCGGAAGTGTAACTGAACAGTGCACTGAAGGAGTAAAGCCCTGCTCTTGGTCTTATCTGAGTACCTTGAGCAAGAGAACAAGAGAAGACAAAGCCAAGCTTAACACACCCAGTATGTGCCTGTGTGCCTGTGTGCTTGTGTGTATGCCTCTGTGCTTGTCCAGTTACTAATAAAGATCTGATCTTGTGGCACAATTTAGATTGAGTTTGGACACGAAGGGCGTACTGTACAACACAGTCACTGCCTTGCCCACACCGGAACATGTAGACTTAAAATTTGCCTGATCAGCTGATTTATTTATGTGTTTAGAAAAACAGGGATATATTTTTTAGGCCATGTATCTGAAAGTTTGGGATATCTATGAATCTTGATAAAAATGGTTAGAGAATTCTTAAACTTACCTCATCTACCACCTAAGATCTTCTTTCAGGTCTCCTGAGAATTTATACTTAAAAACGCTTAGGTCTTTGAAGTATAACAGCTGCAATTTAGTCTTTTTTGGGAAGGGATTGAGGATGGAACTCAGGACCTTGTGCTTGCAAAGTGGACGCCAGAACCACTAAGCTAAACCTCTGGCCTGCAGTTTTGTCTTAAATGAATGAAATGAATTTTATTTTTTTGTACTTAACAACATTGATAAAGAAAAGAAATTTTTTTATTTTTTTTAAACTCATTGTAAATCTGACAGAATGAGCCCTTGCTTAGTGATGCCTGCTATAAAGGCTTTTTGTGCTTTTAGGTTCTTTGTCATAGTATGTCAACCTTTCTTCTTAACTGACTTGGTCACTTTCTCATGGCTGAGACACAAGACCCAAGACTTGCACTGCAAGGAGGAAAGGTTTATCTTGCTCACAGTGAGTAAAGGTTTCAGTCCACACTTGGTCACCTCCAAGGCAGAACAGCAGGAATACAGCAGAGGAAAGTTGCCACCCCAACGGAGCCAGGAAGCAGAGAACTAGGAAGGAGCCAGGGAAGGTGGTGTAACTTTCCAGGTCATGCCCACAGTGGTCCCCCTTCTCTGACCAGACCTCATCTCCTAAGAGCAAGTCAGCTCTAATGCCACTATAATCTAATCCATGTCCACAGGTGATTGATGACCACATGAAGCTTTGAGGGGAAATCCAGATATAAACTGCAACACCACCAAGAGTAGCTTCAAACCCAACTTACTTTCCTACACTTTGGAGTAAAGCACCTATCCAGCGGGAAAATGCTGATCAAATCTCTTTACAGTGTGCCTCACTGGAGAAAGTATAGAAGAATGCAACAATGGAAAGTCTTGATTTTTTGTCAGTGGTCTTCAGATCACAACATACTATATTAAAGAAGTTAACAAACAAGAATCACACGAGTGTGTATCAAGATTGCTTTAATAAAAATATTTTTTAAAAATACTAAAGATCCATATCAACTGATATTATTTATGTGCTTAAGTAATTTTGCTAGAACTAAAGAGAGAAAAACTGAATGATAAAAGATTAGCAAATATTACACATCTATACATGTATATTAGTGCTTATCTCATTGTATTGAGGGAATAGTAATGCATGTAGCTATGTCACATATAACAGCTTCAGCATAAAAGATGAGAAATACACAATAGATTTAACTGATTATGTATATTAACTACTTCAGGAAAATAATTAAAATTTGAGCACTTGTTGACTAACAAAACTATATTTCCATCCCAGGGTATTAATAAAACTAAAGCACAAATGTGTAAATACCACATCTTTTCTCTGGTATGAGAAACTGAAAATGTAAATGAGTTCTAGAAAGTATGATAGATATTTTAAAATAGAAAATATTCAAAGGGAAATGGATGGTAAGGGTAGGTAACAAAGGAAAAGAAAAATTTGTGATGGTTAAAAAAAGGGAAACAAAGCTTATTTATAGAGGGGGTAGGGGATTGCAAGGGGGGTAAAGGAATGGGAAAAAATGAGAATTAAGTAGTGTCATGTGCCGGTACAAATTCTCAGTGTTGAGTGAGATTGTGATGTATACATAAAATGCACCTATTTCACAATATAAAAATTTTAAAAACTAAAGCAAATAGCAATGGTTTTTAAAATCCAATCAATAAGTAAAATTTTAAATAATATTAATTTAAGCTAAGGAAAAAAGAATAGCAAAGCACAAAAAGAGGAAATAAAACAAGTAGCTAAGGTAAAATGATACTCCAACATCCAAGCACCTTTAAAGTTACATTAAATATTAACAGAATGAACACTGCAAATGAAAAACTAATGTAATAATGGATAAGTCAGTAAAAGTCAACTGAATGCTTTCAGAAGAAATCCACTACCAAAATGAATATGAAGCTGAAAATAGACAAAATATTATGTCATATTTTTTAAAAAAACCTAAAGTTCATAATGGTAAAAGACTCAACACATGTAGAAAACATAACAATCATAAATGTGTGCATACCTAATATGGAATAACAAAACACATAAAATATTAACAGAATCTAAGGGAAAAAATAAAATAGAAAATTTTATAAATATTATTAGGGATTTACAAAATTTCTTGTGGAAGTTGCTAGAATACGCACACAGAATATGGATGCAGTGATGAACAAAGAACGCTTGTTACAACGTAATCAAGCACATTGAGCTCAGTGATACATACAGAACACTGCACCCAACAATTAAACACTTTAAGACTCTTTTCAAGTGCATATAACACTTTCACTAAGATAGGAGATATACTAGATTATAAAACAAGTCAGTGACTTTGAAAATAGTCAAATAATGCATAATCAAATCATTAAAACTCAATAAAAGGAAGATAGTTAGAAAACCTCATATACTTTTAAATGAACAACTAACTCCAATCCACCAGTTACAGAAGAGATGATGATACAATGTGAAAGACACTCTTAAATAAATAAATGAGGGATGCAGGCAAGTCAATGCAAATTTGCAGCTCTAAATGCTTAAACTGGATTAGAATAATGTTTTTTAAACAATGATCTTAAAGTAAGCAAAAGTAAAGAAATACTAGATAGACAAAAGAAACACTAAAATAAAATGACCAAAACAGAATTTTTTCTTTCAATGGTTAGTAAAAACTTAGATTTATTCAGAAAAAGAGAGAATAAAGTACATAGCTAATAGCAAAAATTAAAGTATTCTTAATAGCAGTCTTATAAAACTGAAGAGATAAGACAGAAACTCCTATGAACTACTTTATGCCAATTATTTAAGAACTTAAATGAAATGATCAAATTAATGAAGAAAATGTGAAATAGAAAATATTTAAAGGAAAAATGGTGTGGGGGTAAATAACGAGGGGAAAAAGAATGTGAGAGTAATAATAAAGGAAACAAAGCTTATGTATGTAGAGGATGTGGGGGTGCAGAGTGGGCGGGGGAAGGGGGAAAAGGAGAATCAAGTCATGTCATATTCTGGTACAAACTCTCACTGCTGAATGCGATGATGATGTGTATTCATAATGTACCAATAAAGATTTGAAGTAAAAAAAACGAAAATGTGTATAGCCTTATTTGTATTAAGAAAAAATATTCATTATTTTAAAAATTATTCACTGATGAAGTGTATGAAATGCTAAAGGAAGAAATGTCAGTATTCTTAAGAAAACATTCCAAAAATCAGACTTGGTGCAAATACTTTCTACACCATTCTTATGAGATCAGTTTACTCTAATACCAAAATTACAAAGAAACTCCCAACATACAAAAGAAAAAAAAAGAAGAAATCAGGGAAATAGAGGACAAAGAAAGAATGAATATAGGTTGTCCTTCATATAACAATTATTTTTAAATAGCAATTGAAAATGTAGGATTTAACCCAAAAAGTTCATTAGCACAATTGGGCTAATCCCAAGAATGCATGACCGGTTTAACATATGAAACTCAATTGAAAATCCATAGATATATATTTACTATTTGAAAATACAGATAATTCACTATGAAAATTGAAAAAGAGAAAACTCTCTGAATATACATATATACAATATAATTCAAAAGATACAGAGCAATGATCTGAAAATTCAACCATCACTCAAGACAAAATCCTCAGAAAATATTTAGTCTGTGAATGGTCATCTATAAAAGCTCACAACTAACAACGTGTTACTGAACTATGAATCGCTGAATACTTCCTCTGAGGACTGAGAACCAAGCAAGGAAGCTCACATCCACCACTTGTATTCAGTACATAACAGAGTCAAAGGGAACATGTGTCCCGGAGCCTTTCCTCTCTCTCACACTGACTCTTCTGCGCTTTGCTCTCCCTGCAGCGTGAAGTGCCAGCTCTCCGGCATCACACCTTCTGCCCTGAGGCTTCTATCTTAGAGCAAGCTACTGACTACAACTCTCAAAATTTGACAAAACTTTTCTCCTCTTTATATGGGTTTTTCCCCCCCTCAGGAGCAGAAAACTAAAACACTGGGACACACACACATGCACACATACATAGAAGTATACATGTTGTAAATAATTGGTAAATAATTTTTAAATCACATGATAACAGTGGAAAATTAATTATAAAACATGAAAGTTGATAGAGAGCTACAAGAGAAACAGAAATGACAGAGGAGATGAAATTAGTAGACAGTGGTTTAAAAATGACCCTTCTAAAAATTCTTGAAGAGGTCAGGTAAAACATAAACATAAGAAAAATCAAAGACATAAAAAGACACAGTATCAGTAAAGATATCTGAAGAAAAAATTTACAGTTAATAGGACTCACAGTAGATAAAGAAAGCAGTCAATTGTGTACAGTCATAGGAGTTAGAGTTCCTGTTTTATCTCTTCAGTTTTATAAGATTGCTATTAAGAATATTTTAATTTTTGCTATTAGCTACTAATAGTGTACATTTGATTATACACTAGTAAAATGGTTTGAATTGAATTTTAAAAGAAGACAGAAAAATAAACAGAGCCAAAGTGACTTGCGAGAAAATATAAAGTACTATAATATATGAGTGATCAAAAAGAGCGTTTGGGAAGAAACAATTTTTGAAAAAAATAAATGGGTAAATATTTTTGATTTGATAACAATTTGGTAGACTGACAAGGCCAAGAAGCTCAACACACTGCCAAGAGAAAAAAACAAAAAGACCACATAAAGACATATCATAATGAAACTGTGCGATAATGATAAAGTATTTCAAGGCAACAATGATAACAACATATTATGTGAAATAAATCAGATACAATAGCTTAAATATCATATGATTTCTCTTACATGAAAAACTCAATGTATGGATAAAGAAAAATAAATAATAAAATAGGAAGTAGAGAGATAGATCTTTCTCACATGGGAAGGGGATCAACCTAAAATGCAACAAAAATAATAGAAACTTCCTCTATGCATGTAAATTAAATGATATGTTTCTAATCCTCAGCTCAGAAGAAAATTCAAAGCAATATTATAAAATGCTTCTATTTTAAAAATCATGTGTAAATGTGTAATATATAGAGAGATCTTCATCCATAGCCATGCACAGAGCAAATTTTTAGATGAAAATAAAGATCCAAAAACAGTAATTTATTTCCACCCAAGAAGCTAGAAAAATAGGAGCATAATAAATCCAAAAGCAGTAGAAGGAAATGATTTAGCAGAAATCTATGAAAATGAAAATAAGTACATAATATGAAAATCAATTAAATTTATAAGAACTTGTTCTTTAAAACGTTTAATAAAACTGATAAATCCTTTGCTAGAATTATTTTTATACAGAAAAGGAAAAGAAAAAATTATCTTGAGAAGAGGAGATAGCATCTCAGATTCTTAAAATTCTAATGATCTCAAGGAATATAGTACCATAAACTACTGTATGATAATAAATTTATTAGCACAGGTAAAATGTATAAATTCCTTGAAGATATAAATCTTATATAAGGAAAAATCATATAAGCTGAATAGTGATATCTATATCTATGCATATCACTACATATAAGATATTCATGTTATATAGACTTATTTAAATTTGTAGTTGGAACCCTCCTGACAAAGAAACTCCTTTCCTAGGTGACATAATTGATGATCATTTAAAAGAAAAATATATTAATATATAAAAGAAATATATTAATTATATATATGTTATAATATATAATATATAAATAAAATATATTAATTCTATCCCAAACTCTTCCCGAAAACAGAGGAAGAGAAACACCTGCCCCTTTTTACAAAATCAGCATTATTCTAATATAAAAATTAAAGACATCACAAGAAAAAGGATCCAGAGGCCATCATTGCCCAGGAACTACAGGCAAAGATATTTTACAGAGTTTCCAAATATTAATTCCAGGGGGAGATCAAGACCGAGCGCAAGCTATTCCAGGAACACAAGTTTAGCTCAACACTGAAAACATTATACCATACAATTCACTAGGTCGATAGCCAAAGAAAAAAGTTACATCATCACAGTAAGTACAGAGAATGTGCTTGACAAAATTGAGCAATTGTTTCTGAAAACAATCCTTAGCTAACTGGAATAGAAATAGATAAATTCACACACTAAGTAAGAACACCTGCCAAATGGTGATTTACATTACATTTAATAAAGACTGAGTACTTTCTCCTTAAGATACAGAACCACGCAAAAGTGTTTGCTCGGTACTGCTATTTAGGACTGGAGAACCTAGGCTTCTGATAAGGATCTAAAGGAAGATAAAGGCTTACAGATGAGAAGGAAATAAATAAAACTGCATTCTTTTTCACAGATGTCATGACTGTGTTAGAAAAGTGAAGAATCTCCAAGAATGTTACTAGATGCAGGTAATGATTTAGCAAATTGGCAAAATATATACTTAAGGTGCACATATCAGTTTTCTATGTACTAGTAACCAAAAAAAGAACATTGAAATGTTTAAAAATAAAACTTATAGTAGTATCAAATATATGCAGTATTTAGGGATAAATACAACAAATATAGGCAAGCATCATATATTGAAAACTATAAAGCTCTGAAGAGAAAATTTAAAGATGATATAAATAAAATGATGAGAAAATGTGCATACACAGACTTCATTAGTCAGATATTGTTGAGACTTTAATGCTGCCAAGATAAACAGAGATTGATCGTACGAACAAACAAAATGTAGTAGTCAGGACTTTTGTAAAAATTAACAAGCTCACTTTAAAATTTATTGGAAATTCAGTCTTTAGAATATTTAAAATTATTTGAAAATAAAGAAAACTCACAATTCAATAATAAGATAAATGAGGGGCCGGGGAGTTAGCTCCGTGGTTCCAGCGCCTGTCTTGCAAGCGCAAGGGCCCGGGTTCGATTCCCCGGTAACCACATAACAATACTGGGTGTGGAGACTCACACCCAGCAGCAACCAGTACCACATACCACAGTGCCGGGCGTGGTGGCTCACGCCTGTAATCCCAGCACTCGGGAGGCAGAGGCAGGAGGATTGTGATGTGAGTTTGAAGCTGAGCTCAGGGCCAGCCTGAACCACAAAAAAGCGAGACCCTGTCTCAAAAAAACCTAAAAAAAAAAAAAAAAAAAAAAAAAGATAAATGAGTAGGATTTTTAAATATCTTTATTGGTACATTATGAATACATATCATAATTGCATTCAACATTGAGAATTTGTACCAGAATATGACATGACTTGATTCTCATTTTTCCCCTTTAACTCCATGCTGCAACCCCCATTCACTATATAACCTTTGTTTCCTTTTTTCTTTATTACTATCACCTTCCTTTCACCCTCATTATTTATCCACACACACTCTTTCCTTTTAAATATTTTCTATTTCACAATATCAACTATACATACTACAACTCATTTACAACTTCATTTTCTCATACCAGAGAAAAGATACGATATTTACACATGACCTATTTATCTCACTTATGAGGATGTCCTCAAGGTATATCCATTTGAGTATAAATGACTCAATCTTACATTTTTAATGGCAGAGTAATACTCCGTACTATAAAAGAACCACATCTTCTTTGTTCAGTCTCCAGTTGAATGGGCAGGATTTTTGAACAGATGTTTCACCAAAAAAAAAAAAAAAAAAAAAAAAAGGTACATGGTCCATTAGTACATCTATATCAAAAGATTATCATCATTATTACCAAGGAGACATCGGTAACACTGATGTGCCACTACCCAGCTACTAGAATGGCTAAAATGATAAATTGACAGTACAAAGCTTGGTACAGATGTGGACTAACTAGAATGCTCATACTTTGCTAATGATAATGAAAACTATTTCTTTGGAGAGTCATCTATGTGACGAAACATTGAGAAACAAAAATTTTTAAATATATGTAAGAAGTATGTATCTATAATACAGTTGTAGTGGGAGGAAAGATATATAAAATAAAACAGAACTGAAATATCCAGAACGAGAAGCCCTTTTATTACAGACAAATACCGTAGACTTTGGTAATATTTGCTAAGATACTTGGTTTATGGGAGCTGCGGCTTAGATAAAGTCTGTCCTGGAATGATTTACATGGTCAGAGGTGGGTCTTTTAGAACACGACTGGGTCGTGGGGCTGCTAAACCCAACAGTGGCTTAATCCACAATGAGTTCAGAGATAAATTCACTGTTAGGACATGGGCTCTCCCAGGGTGGCTCCTTCCCTCTTGGCTTCCCATCCGCCACCACGTGAGCAGCTTTCCTCCTCAGCAGGCCCTGCCATCTTGCTGTTTCTGCCTCGCAGCCAGCCAGCTGTGAACTGAAACCTCTAAATACCGTCAGCTCCTCCTCCTTTAAACTGTGGGAGTTGGGTATTGTGTGGTGGCCAGCAGTGAGAAAGCAAAAGATTGGAAACACTAGCCTGATAGCAGCTGCCATCTGGATTCAAACTTCTTATGTCAAATCCTGCTTGGCCCCTTCATGCCTGTGACTTTGGGCAGGGACTGACAGGGCTCTTCAGAAACTTCCCAGGATGCTCTGCGGCTTAAAATGGATAATGCCTGTAACGAATTCCTACAGTGAAACTTAGTATAAAGAATGCCAGGAAAAGGTGAGCTATTATTAGATTTATTTTTTACCAATTATTACTTTTTTACAAATAATAATCAAGACTTTCTAAATTGAGAGAAATATCAAAGGAAGGGAAAAGCAATCTGAACCATTCTTCTCAGAGTTCTTCGAGGAAAGGCAACTGAAAAAGATTTCAGGATTTCCTTGTAGCAAACACTATACTGTATGCTTTTGGACTGCATGGAAACATTTAAAAAGGCGTACAGAAAATTTCTGTTTTCTTACCTTCAAAGAGCAGCATTAGTCTGTAAGTTACCCAGTTTCCAAGAGAAGTTCATCAGGGATAGTGTAAAAAGTAGACAGCTACGAGAAGTCTTCCTAATGGAGGAGTTCCTACCTGAAATCAGCGGGGTTAGACCAGGGTGCTTCCTGCGCGGTATATATCTCTTTAATCCTAGGGTCTTTAGCAATTATTTATATCTCTTGGGGGGGGGTGAAAGTTCTAGCAATGGCTTTGAAGCTCCAATTCCAGTGTTTCTACGCGAGACAAAGGTACAGACTGGAGGGTGAGAATAGCTTAGGAAATCTGTCAATCTACCCTCTGTGACGTGGGGCAGACTCTCTAGTGCTAAAATCCTCTCCTCTTGGAAGCCGCGGGGCTGCAGAGGAGGTAGTGCCGCCCCGCTGCAGGAAGAGCATGCGAGAAGTGCTGTCTATGAACCTGGCTCTTCCTGCTCCATCGCAGGCCTATGACAGTATTAACAGAAGAATGCTGCGTCAACTTCTCAGAAGATACAGATATCCAGAAACCATAGAAGGCTCCTCTTTTTAAATATGCCATTGCCATTCCTAGAAAAATCCGCCGGGGTACAATCCGGTGTCATCTTTCTTCCCCCAAAAAGGAAGAGAGAGTAGTTCAAGATCCGAATGAAATTCTCAGTCTGGTTCTCTCCGATGTTCTCCTACCTATCTCTAACAGTGCTACCACTGAAACCATTCCGAGGTCCCTATATGTGCATCCTTGGTTTATGCTGTAGGGGTTGGGGCCAGGGGAAGGAGCAGTACAGTGAAGGCCATTATTGAACCTATGATGTCTGATTTGGGGACAGGTAATTTTTGACTGTGTGTCAGACAAACACGTTGCCTAAAGAGCCACTTTATCTAAATTAAATATCATGAAAGACCAATAATTAATTGGACATTCAAATTATATTCTGCCAGGACAATAGCTGTGGAATCTATCCTCCTACCTGTCTGCTAGCAATTAGGGATTAACAAGCAGTGGAAGAAGAAAATAAATTTAATGTGGGTGTACTGGTCATTTTTCCTTGACTCCATTTTATTTGTTCCACCTGGCAGTACAGGCCCTTAATTGCCGCACCATTCGTTTTGTTAGAGATCTCAGACACATTGCCAATGCGATGGCAATAGCAGTGCCCAGGACTCCGAGTGACATTTTGTTAGCAGGGCTTTTCAGAGAAACTTAAAAACAAACATGATATATGGAGGAGAATAATAATGAGGTGTTAATGAGATTCCTGGGACAGTACCAGGTCGCATGTGACATGTGGGATAATGAGGAAATAAACTTATTATCCAAGTCTCACTGTTAACAAAGTTCCATGTCCTGGGTGTGTGTGGGGTACCCTTCCTTGCTTTTCTGTTCTGGGGATGTGATGGGGTTTTTGGAGGGGCAGAGGAAGAAGGGGGGAGGGGACAGGTGAAAGGGTTGACACAACAGAAGAGGGAAAGATCCAAAGGGAAATATTTACACACTGCTTATAAAGTGAAAAAAATCCCAAAGGGACTTGTAGTATGCAGTGCCTTAGTGGGAAAGGCAGGACTTCCACAGAGAAAAAGTCCTTTTAAGAAAGAACAATTTGTACACCCACATTCAGTATAGCATTAGTCACAATAGCCAAAATGTTGAAACAATATAAATGTCCATGAAGGGAGTGTGTGTATATAATGGAAAATCATTCATTCAGCCTTAAAAAGAAATGAAGTTCTGTCACAGGGTATCACTGGATAAACCATGAAGATGTATATCAAATAAAAATAAGCCAGTCACAACAGGAAAAATATAATTCTGATGACATCAGACACCTAGAGCAGTCAGATTCATAGAGATACAAAGTGGAATTGAGGTTATCAGGTGCAGAAGGAAATAGGAATGGAGCACTGTCCTTTAATAGATAGAGTTTACATTTGGGATAAAAAGAAGCTCTAGAAGTAAACACAGAAATGGTAGAAGTAGACTCTGCCATGTCATCCTGTGTACAACAGCATGAATGTACTTAGGGTCGCAGAACTGCACATTCAAAAATTATTACAGGAGTAATGATAATTCTAAGGAATGCATATTTTACCAAAACCAGAAAGAATCCAGCAAACAAGATAAGAACTTATTCAAATGGGTCCAATATGCTTAACAAAAATAGAAACCTTCATGAGCTATTGTAGCTTGCAAAAAGATTTTCAGAAGCTTGATCACATTTTTGACAAGACAAAAATATATTTTAGAGACAATTCTTGAAAAAACAATCATGAACAAATCCTCTATAGCACAATAACTAGTACAGGAAATTGACAAATGAGATCTCATCCTATTGAGAGGTTTCTGCACAGCAAAAGAAACCACCAGCAAAGTGAAAAGGCAACCAACAATATGGGAAAGAATCTTTACCAGCCATTTCTCAGACAAACAGTTACTATCTAGAATATATAAAGGGCTTTAAAAAATAAGTCCACCTAAATTTAAAGACTCAATTCAAAAATGAGCATCTGAAATGAACAGACACTTTTCAGAGGAAGAAATAAAAGCAGCTAAGAAGCATATGAAAAAAAGTTCAACATCACTAGTCATTCGAGAGATGCAGATGAAAACAACATTAAAATTTTATCTCACTCCACAAAGAATGGCTGCCATCTCAGAATTAGCCAGCAACAAATGTCAGCAAGGATGCAGAGAAGAAGGAACACTTCTCCCCGTTGATGGGAATGTAGACTCGTATAACCCCTGTGGAGATCAGTTTGGAGATTCCTTAAAAAACTATAACTAGAGGTGCCATTTGACCTGCTATTCCTTTGCTAGGTATATACGCAAAAGAATTAAAAGATTCATATCACAGTGACATATGTGCACCCATTTTATAGCAGCTCAGTTTGTGATAGCTGAATTTTGGAAACAACCCAAATGTCCATCAACTGGAGACTGGATAAAAAAGTTGTAGTTCTTCTACAGAATGCAGTATTACTCTGCCATTAAAAATGATAAGATTAAATCATTTGTAGTTAAATGGACATACCTTGAGGACATCCTCATAAGTGAAATAAATAGGTCACAGATGTGTAAATATCATATCTTTTCTATGGTATGAGAAAATGAAGATGTAAATGAGTTCTGGAATGTATCTCATATATTGTAAAATAGAAAATACTTGAAGTGCAATTGGGTGAAGGGGTATATAGCAAGGGCAATAATGATGAGATTATAACCAAAAAGAAAGGAAACAAAGCTTATGTACATAGGGACAGGGGTGTTAGGGTCAGTAGGGGTATGGGAAAAAATGAGAATAAAGTTGTGTCATATACTAGTACAAATTCTCATTGTTGAGTGCAATCATGATTTATATAGGTAATGTACCAATAAAGATTTCAATTTAAAAGAAAAAACAATAAGCAAATTCCCTCTAAACTTCCTAACACAACCATTCGTCCTGGTACTATGTGAAGGAACAAACAGGTTGGGTTAACAAAACTCCTGACCCAACCAGTGCTGTCAGGGAAGTGGGAAACTTTTATTAGATATAGCGTCCTACTGTTATGTTGTTTACTGCTTTCTTACTCAGTGCTGTCATTATTTTTCCATCAATTATTAGCCCTTTGACAAGAAGGTTCATCAATACCTAAAACATTCTTTTTCAATGTGTAGCTTCTACTTCCTTGTAACATGAGTTTATCAAATCATTCCCAAGCTACTAATCATCATTAAACTCCAGTTCTCATGTGTAAAAGTGAAGTTGTGATGAGAACTTGTGTGCAGCTAACAGCATATCCTTCTACTGTTACAAAAACAATTGTTTCTCATTCTCTTTCTCTCCCTCTTCTCTGCCAACAATAAACTCTTCTATGAAACACCCTCCATGTCATATTCTGGAATATTAAGGTAAGTATCACCTTTCTAGTTTCTCTAGAACTTTCTATGTCATTCCTATCATTGAAAACCTCTCCATCCCACTCTCTTTCTGCACTCACCTGAGAAAACCTCTGTTTCCCACATTTGTTAATTGTTCTCTCTCTTCCTATGCAATTATTTAATATTTAACTTGCCAGATGTCTTTAAATCTAGAGTTAATAGTGATACAGCATGGGCTTGCAGTGATAATGACATTTAGATTCTCACACATAAAAGGAACCTGACTGTAAGGAAGGGTATTATTCATCTCTTTAAATCTTGTCCATACCTATGGGTATTTCATGGCAGACTTAGGAATATTGCAACTACTAATGGAGTTCTAAGGTCAAAACAAAAGAAAATATTGAGTGCTATTGGAGGTGAAGAAGTAAAAGGATGCAAACAATTTTCAGTGGCTCTAAGCATCCAAGGAGATAGATAGTTTTTCAGAATATCTAGTGAAAGATAATGTTCCTTGGATTTCATTGGGAGAATATTGGCAAAACCACTATGTAACTTGTGATTGAAATAGATGGTGACTATATAAATTTTTTAAAAATATAGTACGGTAAAAGATATATTGTCATTTCTCCCCATCCATATACTTCCCCTCCCTTTAGACCTATGTATCACAGCATTCTAGCTGCTTTCTGAGACAGTTTTCTTCAAAAGTGTCTTTAGTTACACTGTCATGGTAGCCTGGATATCCTGAACTGAATTGGAACATTCACTTTGCGTGAATGTTTGACTATGAAAAACAGGCATAAGTTGTAAGATGCCAGCTATCTGGTGAGTCAAGTGAATGAAGACACATTGTCACTTTCTACAAGTCTGCTTTTCCTTTGGATGGCCCTGCACAGACGCTTTTGCCATATTTTCTCAATCATACCCCAAATAGACACAAAAGAAGACTTCTAGAACTGCTTCTGAAAGAAGCAGAAATAACAGAATAAGTGTGCAAGGTGAGAGTGAGTGTGTTGAAGGGGATTAATGGCTATGTGTCTTTCATGGTAATCAATCTTTAAATTTTAGACATTTGCCATATTTTTAATCACAACTTATATGTGGATGTCAAAAATGCCTAACATGATGTGCTAATTAATTTCCCCTTATGATGACACTTTCAACAAAAGAAAAAACCATACTTATTTATTTTACTTTTGAATATTATTATGCTAAACTTATGGATTTTATACTATCCTATTCAAAATGTATATCTAAAAAGGAATAGTATGGAATATTCCCAGTGATAAACTGTTCTCTCATAATGGAAATCATTGCTTTGTAAAATAAGATGAGTTCTAACTAACTTAGGGCAGATTACATCCACTTTTTTCTTGATTTAAAACAATACTCTTGCCCTCAAATAGTCTCCTGACACTGCCTCTCATGTGGAGAAGTTTCCTTGTCTTTCTTTCGTAGCTCCTCTCTTCACCCCTGGGGAGGAGAAGGAATGTATTTGCTAGTGAATTTGAGAGATGATTTGGGCTTGCTCAGCCTTTCCTGTCCTTACTGACAATACTGCCTGCAGGAAGCAAATTTTTCTAACACTTCATCCTTTAAGGAACACAGGCAAGCTCCCCTTAAGGACACCCTGAGCTGTCAAAGCTACCTGTGCTGGGAGACCATCTCTGATCGCTTATATCATGGAACAGATGGTTGCCGCATTCCCAAGACACCTCCTCCAATACCAGCTTCAGAAACAATAATGATTATGTGATAGCTCTTGTCTATTCTCCCAGCTGACTCAGAAAGCAAATAGCCAAAAAAGGTATCACATTCTGTTTGGCCTCCTCTAAATCCAAATGTCATGTTTATTTTCAGGGCTGCTTCAGTAGGAAGGAAAAAGGATTCAAGTAGATACTTTTACTACAAGTAGCTGAACCCAGTTTGAAAACAAAAATCCTAAGTTGAAAACAGAAATTCAGCCAGTTGTTGAGGCACAGACCTGTACTCTTTGGACTTGAAATTGAGACAAGAAGGTCTCTGAGACTTTGAGGCCAGCCCAAACTACATAATGAGACCCTGTCTCAAAAAAGAAAAATCAGAAATTCATTTTTAACACCGAATTCATTGGGGTCATAGAATTTGATCATAAAGCATCAATACCTTTCCTAAACAAACCAACGTGCAAATGTTTATTTTAAAACTGGGGTGTATTATCCTATTGGTGAAGGAAGTAATCCTCCATACAAGTACATGAACTCCAAACATATTTGGTAGAGCCTCTTCTAATAGAAACTCATTTTATCCATTCTAATTCTGACACAGACTTTAACAATTAACTCTCCACTGATTATCAATTTTTCATAAAACCCATTAGCAAAAATACCATGTTCTTTAATAAGAAAATTTATTTCAGCTACAAGAGCTAACAGGCCAGCCCTTTCTCTTGTACAATGAACCCAGGAACTTGACTGTAAAGGCCAAGAGAATGACAGAGGGGGATCGCCAAGCACTGTGCGCATATTTATGGACTTGTTGTTCCTGTGGTAAGTACTCTCCTGACAGCCAGTGCTAAATCTAATCAATCATCCCTTAAATACATCATGGTGTAGATTCACCTCACTCCTTCATTAGCATTCATTAGCAATTAATCAACACAGCAGGAATCTCTAGAAAGTTCAACAATCCATAAGGTACATTTACATTAAAGATGAGCAAACACAAGCAGAGATGAAAAGAAATGGGAGATGTTCAGTGTCAGATTTGGGAGATAAAGGGAAAGGTGGATTTGATCTTCACAAAACAAAAATCAACAGGATTTGGTTATTCCACCCAAGGCTTAAACTCTTGATTAACAAGCAGTAGCCTGCGTAACTCTATTACAGTTGTCACAGACAGATTTATGCTCCCATCAGCCTGCTGAGTACATTTGTTCCACTTCAAGTAAGCCTTATGTATTGTCATTATATCTTCAAAAGGAACAGAAAGACGTTGCATCCAATTTTTTGCAATTGTGGGCAATAGCTTAATTCAGTCCTTAACTGTGTTCTTGCCAGGAGTTGAGGGTTATAATGGAAGCCTATTTCCCTGCAGGATGAAAAGGAGTCCTGCTGTGGAGTATAATACCCTAAACCCATAGCTGAGAGCTGTATTGTGCCCACTGAAGTGTCTCTCTTCAAAATGAGAGCCAGTAGGGAGGGAGTATCCTCAGCTGGTCAGAATATCAGCATCAGATTGAGAATCCTGGACCTCTCTCCTCCCTAACTTGACTGAATTCCTCTGAGCCCTGAGCCAACCTGGCCTCAGTTTGCCCATCAGAAAAGACTGTCCCAGATTTTATTTCTTGAGGAGGGGCATATTTTTAAAAAGCAATAATTTTATGCATTTTTATAACTTTGATTATTTGAACTTATCATCTGATTTCAGAGTAACTCAGAATCACTGACTCATATGAGAAAAGTAAAATAGCTGGATGATATTTGAGCTGCAAAATAACATTAACTGACCAATATATGTCAAAGATGCCATAAAACTAGCAATTGCAGACACCAACCTGAACTAATATGAACAATTCAAACTGGAATATAAATGCTAATGATAGCTAAAATATGTTTAGCATTTATTTTAGACATACAGAAATTTGTATGCGCGACTGTAACAGTTACAAACAATACTCACTTGGTCTACCTATGTTGAAGTCTTTGACTCAGTCCCCATATTGAAGCCATTTTTCCCTAAACAAATACCTCTAACTTAGGTATAATTCAAACACCCTGCCTCAGTAAACTTATCTCAGCAAGTGTGTGCACTGAATTGCTACCAACAGGATTGCTTTATTTTTGGAGTAGTAAATGGCTCCAAAAGATTTGGGTCTCATATTGCAGTAGAAAGAAAGACCTAGATTCTTTTTCTTTTTTCTCCAAAGAAAATTTTACAAATGTCACAGTGTGTTGGATTGGTCCAGCCTGGTTCTCCATGGTTATAATTCAAAATAAGAGTGAAGTAGCCAGCAGCCCAGTGTGGCTCTTCACTTCAGATTCAGAACAGATTTCGGAGTTCACTGAATCACACCACATCTATTCTCATTGAGCTCTTCTGGACGTCACCGAAAAGGAAACTATATTCTAGATTTGTTTTGAAGCAAAATAGCCTCTTTTGAAATTTTTGTCTCAATAATTTCTCTTGATTTTTGCAAATACTTTTTGAGAAATGATTATTTCAGGGCTCAAGTTCATTTTTGGTGTCAACTCAGTAGCTCATAGAGTAATACTTTAAATATTTTGTCTTATGCTACTTGTCCATTTTATCCCAACAATGTACTGCACCAAAGGAAAACAATACAGTATAGACACTGAATTAGCTGATAAAAGCATTAAATTAGAGACATGTTAAGATATCACTCAGGCCACAGAAAACTATAGTGCTCCATTTAAGTCCAGCAGCAACTCAGATCTTCCTCATCAGAGCCTCTGACTTCAGCCTTTGGCAGTGACTGACAGGTTCACATCAAGAGGCATCAAACCTTCATACATTTTTAAATACCCCAAATGATCCTAATGGAGAATTTAAAACAATTTGGGAATTCGATATTAGGGAAATGCATTCAAATGCACGATCAGACAAACATATTAGCCAATACTCAAAGTATTAATGGACCTTAGAACTAAATCTGTCCAGTTGAAGATAATTCATAAGGCCTTCTGGACAGCAGGGATGGTCTGCAGGGTGGGGGTGGGAGAGATACACTCAGGAAATGGGAATAAAAGGTGAGCATGATGGGGAGAGGGGAGAGAGATCAGCGCAACCAGAGTAGTCAGAAAAGTAAGTGATTGGGGTTTTTGTCTTCTGTTTCTCAGACAGACTAAACCATGCATTATATCATTTCCCAGCCATTCAAGTTAGATGTTAAATGTTTTCCATGTCATAGAGTCATGGGTTAATTTTTTTTGTATGTGCATGGTGACCAAACTCACAGTAATAAGCGAAGGAATGGCCAAATGACTCCAGAAACAAATATCCGTAGAGCACAGAAGAGAGAAGCTGCCCATTCTCTTTTTAAGTGAAACTCAAAAAAGAGAAAATCAAATTGCTGAGATCAGTTTGATTTTTGGCACATTACCTACTGTCTCTGCTTTAGTTTTCTCATATAACAAGCAAAGATAATAATAGTAGCAGCATTTCAGTGTTGTTCTAAGGGAAAGGCCATTCAGTTCATACAAAGAGCTTACAGGAGAGCCTTGTAGACACTGAGTATTATGCATTGTTACTGCCACTGCTGTTGTTAAAGTCTTAATCTTTAGGATTTCTCAACTGTAATATAATAAAGATACGTTCTGGGAATGATGATTGCAATATATTGAGAAGCCTTAGAGGTCTTTGGCTGAAGTTTATTTTTATTTCTTCAGCTTATTCATACCCATTCTTTTGTGAAGACATGGAAATGGTTGCTTGTTGTCCTGATTCTGCTCCCTTGGAAGGCATAGAAAGAGAAATTAGCAAGCATGAAAATGAGAGAGTTAATTCATCTTCATGGAAACCTCAGCCTATGAAAAACCATTAACAGGTTTTTTTTCATGAGATGTGCACGAAAGCAATTGGTTAGGCAACATGGTCAGAGCTTGAACACGTTGTTCTCAGGGCCTGGCTTCTGTGACTCTGGAGAAGCTATGCAACTTCATTCAGAATTAGTTTATTCTAACAAGACATTTTTGTGAAAATTATTCATATATACGTATCAATGTATATATGTTAATCTATGGGTTTAATGTCTGAAAATCACTAAATGGTAGATACTAATTCTGTATCACTGTGGCTACTGAAATATATTAGATGAAGAGCTCAGGGATGAAATTCAGGAATAAAACTCAGAAACACCTTGACAAAATCAGTTCTGAAGTACAGGGCAGTAGCCTCAGATTTTATCTGATGAAATAAAGAATGACTCTCCTGTAACAATGACTTTCACTGTTTTGAATGACACGGCTGGATTTACAGAAGCAATGGACCACAAGATTCATCCTCTCAACTTTCTGAGTTGTCTAATTCATTTTCAAAAGATTTAGGAAAACAGTGACACATCTTGATAATGTATATAATAAGTGAAATGTGATTGCACTAGAATTAAAAATATAGACATTTCTGTTTCATAAAATTAAGTGCTACCAGAGTCTGCAACACACTGTGTGGAGTTCTCTGGACCATAGATGATCCTCAAGAGTGAGGAATCTTTCACCAACTTCCACTCACATCATCCCAAGAGAAACACAGAGAGAGCAAACAACTCTACCTTTTCTCATTTCCTAAGAAACTGTCATAGATGACAGTAGGGAATGATGAAGAAAGAGGCTGTTTTTCAAAAATGAGAGCTCTGAAAGTTCAAGTTTTAGGTTAGCTATTAAGTTGCATGATATTACACTTGTTGCAAACATATTTCACTATTGATTTGTAATGCATTAAAAAGGTTAGTATGGATGGAGGTTAGATGGACTCTTATAAATAACTTTTTATATAATCTAGCTTCTAACACACAATTGCTTGATTTTCCTTTACAGAATCCAGGAGTGATAATGCTTCTTGCAGCCAGGGATTTAGCTCAGTGGTTCTGGCACCTGTCTTGCAAGCGCAAGGACCCGGGTTCAATCCCTGGTAACCACATACCGTACTGGGTATAGAGACTCACGCCCAGCAGCAACCAGTACCACATACCACAGTGCTAGGCGTGGTGGCTCACGCCTGTAATCCCAGCACTCGGGAGGCAGAAGCAGGAGAACTGCTGTGATGAATTTGTGGCTGAGCTCAGGGCCAGCCTGAACTACAAAGCAAGACCCTGTCTCAAAAAAAAAAAAAAAATGCCTCTTGCTTATAGCATCCAACAGTAATTGGAGAAGGTTGTGTCCTAAACAATAATTGTTACTGGTATCTGCTATTCTCTAATATAGAAATACAATCAACCTGAAATTATCACAAAAAGGAAGCCAAAACTAGAACTACACTGCACTCACATGGCTTCCTGATACTTATTGTGTATACTTTTCAGCACTCACAATAGAGTATTACAAGGAATATTAGAGCAGTAATAATTATACTCATTAAGACACTTCTTTGGATCAGAAAACTTCCCTAAGGCTTGGAGAATGTGATTCATTTTATGAAACTCACTTTACTTAGAATTATCAATTAGCACATTCATTGTCTGAGGCCATTTTATGAGTACATTTGTGTAGATTTCATGTGAAAAACAGGCTCAACATACTTGACTTGATAAGCTTCCAAAATGACATACCATCCAGGTTAAAACACAATGAGATTAATTTTTAAAGTGTTTATTGAACTTTAAAGATGAAACCATAGAAAGTATTCATATTAATTACATTGATTTTGCCCTCCAAATGCTTTTTTAAAATGCTTTTTCTTCTACTTCCTGCTTTACTCTACCGTAGGCTCCAAATGAAGTTTTTTTCCTCTACTTAAGATCTGGACTTGGCAAATTGCTTCATGTTTCTGTAAGAAAGTTAATGCATTTTCATACATCTCTTGATACTTTTAACTACAGAACCAAGGACCAGACTACTTACTCTCAAGATGTTTATATTCAAACAGGCCCAGCAGTCTCTCCTACTTTATGGTTTCTTCAGTGTGTTATTTTTCATTACCTCCTGCATTGAAATTTAGAGTTTAAAGAGAGTTAAACAATTTAATCACCATGATATTACTATTAATTGCCACAGAATACTATTCCTTCCTATGTCAGTTTGTTAGGAAGACACCTACTAGTACTTTACATACTTTGCACTGTGCATCAAAAAATGAAAAACCCTAATTTTGAAGGAACACATCTGGTATGTATACTTAAACTCAGATGAAGCATATGCTTTCAACTGTAGCAATTCTGGACTTTTTAACTTGCTAGAAGGTTCATGAAAATGTAAATTTTATAGTCTCCTGAAAGCACATTTCATATAAATGACAACTATGTGTATTGATCAGATATTGGGCAGATGACATGATAATCAGTTTTCTGTCATCAGTAGTTGCCTAAGTATCATTGGCTTTGGTATTCCCCAAAACTCCAATTAGAGTAAATCATACTACCTTAAAAGACCTTGAGCCAGCTGAAATTATTCAAGGTATCCAAACTGATAAGTCTCAATGAGAATAGAAGAGTCCCAAGGACTTTGGCTTTGAAGATACAGTGCCAAATGCAAGCCTAGAAATAGGCACTGGGCGTGAAGAGGAATAATTCTCTCTAGAATTCTTGTGTATGCTCTTTGGTATTGCTGTCTTAGTGATTTGGCTCAATCCAGCCAAACTCATTACAGCATCATCAGGGTTTGGATGTAGCATAAAGAGCCACACGAGACTTCTTGACTCTGCTTTGGAATCTTCTTGGTTGAATTCTTTATTTTGCCATCTGAGGCACCTTGTATTTTTTAATAATTGATTAAAAATAAATGAGTCAATGAAACATAAAAAATTAGAAAACAGGAAATGCCAATTTAAAAATATATCTGGATTGAATACAGCCCATGAATTATAATACACACATATAAAACAAAACAGGAGCAAAATCAACATTTCCTGAAAAAGAATGCTGATTTGCTATGGACTTTGAATTGATAAGATAGGGAACTTAAGCTTTTACAAATAAGTGGCTATATAGAGCACACTGAAATTATAGTGACTGAACTTGGTGAGTTTCATACAAATTCACAGAAGCTCAATAACTGTAATGCCAAAAATTTAACACAAAGCTTTATTTACAGAATGTTTACTTTGTTTTCATTAAAATACTCATTGCCCTTATCTTTCCATTTTGCTTATGAATTCATTGATAAAAACAGTTATAAAATGTCTGTAACATAGGAAGCTCTGAGCTAAAAACTAGAGTTTCAAGTAAATCTCACCTCCATCCTAAGATGTCTACCTTCACAGGAGATGGGAACAGCCCACCAGTGAGAGGAAAGCTACCTTGCTACAGGAAGCCCTAGCAACATGCTGAGGTGATAGCTCTCTCCCTTGACAAAGCCTGAAAGGTTTTATTTCTTTGATCAGATCAATTTCAGTGTGGATCATATTTTGTTAACAAGAGGAGTTAGGGAAGTAAATACAATTTTTTTTCCCTTTTACTGGATTCGTAGCTAGTTCTTTGCTATTAATTCAATAGAGTTGCATAGTAAAAACTTAAGAAGAAATAGATTTCTGTGAAAGACCATTCAGCCAGGGCCTGTTTTTTTAAAATTCAAATCTTTATCAATACATTATATATACACATCATCATCACCTTCAACATTGAGAATTATTACCAGTATATGACACAACATAATTCTGAATTTTTCCCATCCCCCTATCCACCCTAATCTTACCCCCTATATATATGTTTTGTTTCATTTTTTTCATTACCATCACATTATATTTTATCTCATTATTTACCTCTGCAACCTGTTTTCTTTTAAATATTTTCTATTTCACAATAACTACTATATATACTTCAACTCATTTACACATCTTACTTTTCTCATTCAAGAGAAAAGATACAATATTGTATCTGTGACCTATTTATTTCACTTATGAAGATATCCTGAAGGTACATCCATTTGAGTACAAATAACTCAACCTGTTATTTTTATGGCAGAGTAATACTCCGGAAGAGTATTACTAAAAGAACCATATCAAAGTATTTATAAAAGAACCACATTTTCTTTATCTAGTCTCCAGTTGATGGACATTTTGGTTGTTTCCAAGATTTAGCTATCACAAACTGAGCTGCTATAAAATGGGTGCACATATGTCACTGCGATATGAATCTTTTAATTCTTTTGTGTACATATCTAGCTGAGGAATTCAAGGTCAAATGGGACCTCTAATCCTAGTTTTTTGATGAATCTCCAATCTGATCTCCACAGAGGTTGTACAAGTCTACACTCCTACCAACAGTGGAAAAGGTTTCCTTTATCTCTGCATCCTCACCAACATTTGTTGTTGGCTAATTCTGAAATAGCAGCCATTCTTTGGGGAGTGAGATGAAATCTCAGCCATTTTCATCTGCATCTCTTGAATGACCAGTGATGTTGAGCATTTCTTCATGTACTTCTTAGTTGCTCTTATTTCTTCCTCTAAAGAGTGTCTGTCCATTTCAGATGCCCATTTTTGAATTGGGTCTTTAAATTTGGGTGGGCTGATTTTTTTAAGTTCCTCATATATATATTCTAGATAGTAACTCTTTGTCTGATAAACATCTGGTAAAGATTCTTTCCTATATTATTGGTCTCCTTTTTGCTCTGTTGGTGGTTTCCTTTTTAATAGAATGAGATCCCATTTGTTGATTTCTTCTGCCAGTTTTCATTCTATAGAGGTTTTGTTAATGAAGTCTTTCCCTAAGCCAATGTCTTCAAGAGTTTTACCTAACCTGTTTTGCAGCAGGTTTAGTGTTCTGTTTTGATATTTATGTCTCTGATACACGTTGATTTTAGCTTGGTACATGGTGAAAGAGATAGGTCTAGCTTTAGTCTTTGGCAGGTTAAGGCCCAGTTTATCCAGCACCATTTGTTAAAGAGGCTATCTTTCCTCCATTGAAGATTTTTGACTCTCTTGTCAAAGATGAGGTGGTTCAGTGCATCTGGAGTAGTTTCTGGATTTTCTTATCTACTCCATTGATCTTCATGTCTTCTACTTTGCCAGTTACTTTATCACAGTGGGTTTGTAGTATAGTTTCAACTTGAGGATAATAATACCTTTCACCATGTCCTTGTTGATTAGAATTGCTTTCACTATTCTAAGTCTTTTATGGTTAAGGATGAATTTTTAGATTTTTTTTCTCTAGATCTCTGAAATATGCTGTTGGGATTTTAATTGGGATTGCTTTGAATCTATATAGTAGTTATGGGAGTACAGCCATTCTGGTGATATTGGTTCTTCCTACTCAGGAACAACATATATCTTTCCATTTTCTGATATCTTCTTCTATCTCCTTTTTCAGAATACTGTAGTTTTCAGAGTAGAGGTCTTTTACCTCCTTTGTTAGATTGATTCCTAGATATTTCATTTTGGGGGATGCTATTGTGAAAGGGGATTGACTCCCTAATTTCTTTTTCCATGGGTCTGTTGTTTGTGTATACAAAGGCTATTGATTTTTGAGCATTAACCTTGTATCCAGCTACGCTACTAAAGTTGGCAATTAAGTCTAACAGCTTTTTGGTTGAGTTTTTAGGATCTTTTATATAGAGAATCATATCAGCAAATCATGACAGTTTAAATTCTTCCTTTCCTATCTTTATTTGTTTTATTTCTTTCTCTTCCCTATTTGCTGTGGCTAATGTTTCTAGCACTATCTTGAACAGGAGAGGTGAGAGTGGACATCCTTGTCTTATTCCTGATCTAAGTGTGATGGCCTGGTTTCTTTTTCATAAACTCTCCAGGAGCTCCCACAGCTAGGCTTTTGAGAGAACTGGGTCTCTCAACTCATTAGATCTAAGTGTCTATTATTGGACACGGTGATCAAATTTTGGTCATCATGAGAAAGAAAACATAACTGTTTAAGAACATTATTGACATGGCAAAGTGTTGACTTTTTTTTTATCCTCCCATAATTTCTTACCTTTCTCCTTGGGCTGAGTTTCTTGTGGAGTTCATGAATGCCAGCACTTGACCCTTAGCTAGCTCTCAGCCTCAGTTAGATATCAGCAGGTAATGACAGTCTCATCAACAACTTACTCCTCTGCTCTGTTGGAAGACAGAAGTGCTATACACACCTCTTCCTTTACCTCTGGAATGCTGATCTACTCAAGCACTTCCAACTGTTTTTTGAAGTAATTTTGCATCAAACTCCTTAAATATATTAATAAGATTAGACTTATGATCTCTATACACCTTAGCGATAATAAAATAAAAACTGGTAGAGATTAATTTGTCTAAGATCTCTGAGTCAGTAAATGCTGGTGCTGGCTCAGTCCCAGTTCCTCTATGTCCCAAAATCCTGCATAATACTCCTTTCTAGAGATGTGAAGGGTTGAAAGCAGGCTCAGTCTCTTAGTAGAGCCTTTCTAGATAACCAGGGTGGGATGATTCACATTCTCTTGAGCCATAATTGAAACACCTTTTACAAAGCTTTCCCTCTAGACCTTTTTTTTAAAAGAAGGAAAAGAAAGCCAGCTTTCAGTACAGTACAGTAATAAGAAGACTGTAACACCTAGTTCATGAGCTTTTTGCTTCTTGAAACATCAGGTCAGAAGAGCGATGTAGAGATAAGCTCAGAGTAAGACAGCAGTGCTCTCACAGGAAAGTGAGTCATGGAGGCTCCTGCACAGGAGCTATGGGGTTACACACATTGCATAGATCTCAAGCCGGAGCCCAATAGAAGGTACATGAGTGCCAGGCCATAGGCATTCTGCCAGGCCATCTGCCTCTTACCTTACTATGTCTGACATTATTCAGGGTATTGAGAACATTCACCACTTTGTCTCTTTTGCTGCTGGGGAGGTATAAATAGAGCTCTATAGGGTGAGGCTTTGAGAAAAACTATTGTTTCCCTAGTGAAAGAGGCCAACTCTAGTTATACTTCTTTTATAACTTGCCATTTCATTTTGCATTGTATCTACCTGGAATTCAGATGGGATGCCCAGAGAACTATCTCGTGACTGAGTAGCAGACCTTCTCAGTAAAGATCACACAGCAAGACATGAGGAGGAATTTGGACCCTCGCTTAATTGCTTGATCAGATAAACCAGCCTAAAATTCCTTCTTTCTAAACCCAGAACAAGGTATTTTTACTTAAGTATTTTATTTATTGCTAATCTCCAAACTAGAGTGAGTCAGTTAAAAACATTATCATTAAATCTTAGCTGTTACCTTCACCCATGAGCACATGCAATTACAACACTACTATCCTCTTAAATGTACACTGAGAAAACTTTGGACAAATAAGCTGAATTAATTAATTCAACTTCCTCTCATTTAAAATAGAATTAGTAAGAAAAATTTTAAAAATTAAAAAATAATAAAATCAAATTTTCCAGTCTTATAGATTATACACCTCAAGACTTCATGTCAGAATTTAAAAATATGTAAAGTTACACTTTAAGAATTGAACTATTTGCATATAAAATGCAGTCATTAGTACTGCATTAATATTTTGTCCTGATTACTGCCTATTTTAAATTTGCTAAATGTTCTTCCAATATGAAATACGTTTTGAAAAATTTTAATGAATTATGAGTACGTCTCCCTCAGAGCATGGCACTTTTTTTTATGAATATGAATGCAATCAGTGGGTTTCTTTAGGCACCAGAATTTAGCAAATATTAAACAAAAAAAGATGAAATAGAAAAATTAGAAAAACAAGGAGAGTGAAGGCACAAAGAGGTCTAGAGGAGAATAGGATTTTTGAGAAGGAAGTTTTCCTATATAAGGCAATCACTGATCTTTAAGAATAAGTCTCATTAAAATGGCAATAATCTTCTTGTGAAAAGCATTACCACAAATGTGATGCTAATACATTAATAATTACACTAGTAAAGTATTTTAAGTTATTATCTTTTGCAAAGAGAAATTTAAACAAGAAAATGAGTATGAAAATAATAAATACGTACCAGAGAATAAAATGGAATTTCATCAAATCCCTGTACTTATTCATCTGAATTTGGGAATCCTATATTTTGTACTTTGAAGTTCCATAAATATTAGTTTTCTTTTTGCAATCAAAAATACACTTAATAAAAATCTGTAAGAAATGATAAAATGACTTTTAATACGAAGAAATATTAGGAATAAGAAAATGCTACATAAATGTGTTCTTACCATGGATTTTTTGAAGATTTCCACAAATTATAAGTTGTAAACAAAAGATAAGACTGTGCCAGAAACTATATTCTTAACCATAAAATATGAGGCATAACTTTAGAGCACTGATTTTATTACTTTTTCATGCTTATTTTTATTGATGTGTGTCTGTAGTACATGATGCCTACATTCGTTATGGTGAGTTGGTGACATACACAACACATTTGAATTCTTTATATGTCCCCTTCTCCTACAATTGTCCCCTTGCCTCTACCTCCTGGTTCCTTTTGTATTTGTGAAAGATATGTCTCCTTGTTTCCTATTATGTATCTTTGATTCTACTCTCTAATCTATTTATGCTTTGGGTTTCTTATATAGGAGTGGAAGATTGCTTTTAAATGGCCAGTAGATTTGGAGGAAAATGTAATCAAATGAAAGCCGGCCTAGCAGAACGATCATAAATAATAGGTGATGACAAATGGCAATGTTCAGGGTGTGGAGAGATGTCTTGTGGAGGGCCACAGGGGTTGGCGTGAAGCTCTTGTCTTCTCTAACATCTGGATTATTGATGGTTAGCATTAATGATCTGAAAGACAGAGCACACAGCATGCTAATAAAATTTGCAGATGTTACAAATTTGGAAGCTGTTGCACACACCAGGAGACTAAGAATTAATACAAATGGATCTAATGAGATTACAAATACAAGGAGAAAAGAGGAAAATTAGATTCTCTTTAGAAAAGTGCAACTAATCAATCTGGGGGGAGGTAATCAGAAACATGTTCACTCAGCAGGTCTGAGGACAAACCTGGGAAGTAATCAATTTAAGCAAAAATGCAAAGCACAATAATAAGGCTGTTGGGATCAGAGAAAGTATTGTTCCAAGATCACTCAGCAGTTCCACAAGCAAACCTTTCTGGTGAGAATACTCCATGCAACGGACAGGCATAAAGTCAGGGCCTATGAGGCTGCAGGTTAAGAAGTACAGGCCTCTGGCTCAATGAGGGCATAAACAGTCAATTCCACATTCTGGGCAGTAGGCAATGTGCTGAGACTCGTTCCAGTGCTAAAAGAAGGGTCACTAAAACCAGGAAAAAATAAGTCAACTCAGGACCAATTCCATTTATGCAGACTAAGCCTACTCAGGCTTGGTGTCCAGATCAGTTTCTTCTGGTGCCAAAACAACTAAAAAGAGTTCAGGAAACTCCAACATTGAAGACTAGTTTGTCTTTCTCAAAGGTATAAATGCTGCCTTAGAGAAAGCAGCTCTATCTAAAAGAAAAAGACCTTCAGTGTCGTGTCTATCATTTATGAGTTATGTAACTTCAGGAAGATGAAATAACTTGTTCTAGGTTATTCAGCTGCCATAATATTTTAAATGGCTCAGAGCTTCAGTTTTGTAGAATAAATATATTCACTTTTCAGAGTTGCAAATAATTAGTAACAGTGGTTATCATCATTCTACATTATTTGATGCAGTTATACTATTAAAGGAATTCTTTCATTGTTCAGTGGACCTATAAAGATCTATGAAGTCAAAATACAACTCGGAAGTTCTTGATCAGTTACCCTGAGAATACTGCAGGTTAGAATTTAAATCAGTACAGTCCACACAAGGAAAGGCTTCCTTGCACCATCAATTGTCCTGGTCAGGCTAGAAAATGTCACCAGGCAGCACAGTGTGAAGTAATTGAAATGAGAATTAGAAAACCAAATCATCCAGGCAAGGGAGTCCTCAAAAAGAAAGAATGAAAATAGGGAGTCAGTGTAACACTCAACACTGTATAATTTGAAGCCAATCAGTAATGGGACTCATCCCCCAAGACTGCAGACCAGAACAGGCAGAGGCAGCTTTTACCACTGAATACACACTGTTCAAACAAGCCTACGGTGGGTCTGAGATAGAAAGGCCCAGAGACTGTTCTCTGTCTTCACTGGAGCAGTGTCACACGTCTCTGTACCGAAGCACTCTGCTGGGTTGGGTCAGCAGAAAGGACAAATAACAGCAGGAATCCTAGGAATTTGGTATCCAGAAAGATGAAATGTAGTCACCCATAGCAGAGGGAGCAGAGGCCAACCTGAAGGGTCAGAGGAGGCCTAACAGGATTTCAGAGCAAGAGGCAACTTCTCTTGGTCGAGGTGGTGACACAGGTGGTGACTGAGAGGTAGACAGATGCAGCTCCAGTAACTCAAGTCTCTGGAGAGATTAGAAACCAGTGAAATCCAAAACAAGAAGCCACCTAAAACTCCATAAGCCATGAGTCTTCAATCTCTACATGTCCCTCTAGAACATCTGCCCATATTGAATCCTTCCTCTTGCCTGATGTCCCTACACCCTAACTCTCTACATGTTCATTTTCCCCAACTATACAGCCACTACCAAAATCCAAGCCAGTCAGTCTCTCCCATCAAACTCTTCCTTAGATCCCTCTCAACTTCTTCTGTCTCATGCACCCATTTCCATCCACTCTCCAACCTATAGCAACAGTGATCTTTTCAAAAGGTAAATACAACTACATATAGATTTTCCATTTTAGTCCACACTTGTCTTGGTTGTTTTTCTCATTGCTGAGACAAAATAACAGACACTCAAAATTAGAAAAGGAAAGGTTTATTGTAGCTCACCATTTATGGATGTTTCCATTCATAGTTGACTGGCTCCAAGGCAGGGTGACATGGCAAAGGGGCATCAGTCCAGTCAGAAATAGTCCATGGCAACAGGAAAGCAGCAAACTGGAAGTGACAAATGACCCTCTTTCTATCCTTTATATCTTATCCAGCCTACCTACTACTCTTAGGGCAAAGGGTAGTCACATCCTGGTGGTCTCTGCCTTAATCCTGCCCAAAACTTTGCTAAACCAGTCAGTGAACTAATTTAATAATTACACATCCTTGAGCCCAGCATCACACACTCTAGATCCAGCCACTTCTGAAAAGCCTCACGTAGGACCACATGAGGTTTGGTGAGGACATTTAGACACAAACCATAACAACACCTTTCAGTAGCAACCTCCTGAGCATAGCATAAAGAGTTAAGGAGTAAATGTGGTCAGCAAGCTCCACAAGGCCTGACCCTGCCTGCCTCTAGCTTTCTTATGCATAGTACCCTCCGAATTTCTTCAGCCCTGTACCTCTGTCCACCATTTCTCTTATAATGTTCCATCTACCTGCTTTCTTTCCATCTGGCTTGACTCCATGGTTACACCCAACTCTATCAACACTTCTTCAGAGAAGCCCTTTCTCCATGAGCCTCTCTGAGATACTATTTACTCTCTGAGATTCCAGCTTAAAATCAATTTCCACCCTTTCTCTTCAGGTTCACTGAGAGCAGATCCATGTATCTTTGTACTGTACCCAGGAGTCTCCATAAATACCTGGAGCGTTCAGCCAGAACTTTGGGTTCCTCTACAAGTTCTGAATAGAATTTTCTTCTCTTTTCAAAGAGATCTACATTGAAAATTTAGTATAGAAAGGGGACTAATTGTCCCCCAAGGATGCTCAAGATTTAATCTCTGGAATTTAGGCAAGTTAAATCAAATGGTACATGAAGATAAAGTTTAGATGGAACTAAAATTACTGGTCATTAAACTTTAATAAGGAGATTAATCTGGGTTCTATAAATATCCCAAGGTATCACCAATGTTGTATGAAACTCTTGGCAAAGGCGACTGAACAATCAGAGTTAGAGGAAAATGTCACCACCAAAGATCAAAAAGATGTGATGTGAGAATTATCTCCTCACTGTCAGCTATGAAGACAGGAAGGAGGTGTAGAACAGGCAAGTACTGGGAGCTGGAATGAAGATTTATCGATGAATTCTTCCTCAGAGAAATCCTCACTGAAGTGGCTTCTTGTCATGCATTGCGTCACGGACATATTAAGTCAGTCACCAAGTCCTCAATTTTCCCATTCCCATACTCCCTGAAGGCCATCTGCCTCTTTCTTTTTCTTCCATACCTGACCAGACACAATTAAGAAGTACTATGTCCCTTTGGATCAGGGTATGACCCATCCATGCTTTTTCTCAGACAATCAATTCATCCGGTCACGATGCTAATGTGCTTGCATTACACTTTGCCATCTAATGAACTGGACCTAGTGAACTACTTCGATTCCAGCTTCTTTCCTCATTCAGTGTGAATGACAACCCAACATACAGAAATGTATATATATTTAAAAACACAAAGTTACTATAGATATTGAGAAGGCTTACATTAGCATTTCTTACAATGCCCTTAAAACAGAAGCAGTGTTCTTAATGAAAGGCCTAATATAATTTGACCCAACTCATTCAGTCAAGTAATAACTAATCCTGGGAATTTCTTATGTGGCGATTATAAGATGTAACCACAATGTTTACCACAATCACATTAACTGAACATTGTCATTATCTCCATTTGATAGATGAGAAAAGTAAGATACAAAATACTTAGGCACTGAGTTAGTTCCTTAAGCAGGAAAACCACTTGTTTATTGTTAACCCAAACTTTCCAATTTCCAAATGATTCACATAGATTTCTTCAGTATATAATGCTCTCCATGTAAGTAAATTAAAAGCAATTTCTTTTAATGGCATCTTAAAACAGAATCACTCATTTAATTTTAATCAAGGCCCTTAAACTCAGAATTTGGGTAGTTAAGAGCAAAATGAAAACTGTAACAACTTAAGATAGTAACAACTATTATCACAATTGTAAAGCTTTGAGTTTTATATTTTCATATTTATTCCTCACTTTTAACTACTATATTTACTTTTTATTTAAACACTGAAATGTGTCAATATAAATCCTTGCTATGTGCAATGAACTAGCAGAAGTAATTTAACTTTAAAACATTATAAAACTCATAAGGGAAAAAACCCTATTTTTACATTTTTAGAAACTTTGATGGACTATTTCACTGAGTGACAGTCAATGGAAACAGACAAGCAAGGCAACATGATTAGACAACTACCAACATAAGGAGCTGTTGGATTTCTCAACCCCACGGGCAACAGAAATGGCAGAGCAGATTTTTGGGAAATTTTACACATTAGTACATAAACAGTCTGTCAAGAAATCACACTTCTCAGATGTCTACCTCCTACAGTCTTCAAGACATTACAAACTATCACAAATGGGATTTGCAAAAAAGAAGTTTCCTATCTTCCAGATGAAATGATTGTCGTGACTGGTAAAGGCCAGGAATATTAAGTGAAGCATAACCAATCCTTCAAAAGTTGATCAGAAAGTGGGCTGCACACTATCACAGCTTTTTTAAAAAAGTAGCTCAGTAAAAAATATTTTGAAAATGTAATATATTGCCAGCAAGAGCAGATTTGAGCAACAGTGAGTTGGAAACCAGATCTGAAAAAGGACACACAAAAATGGAAAATAAAAAAAAAAAGAAAACACATTGTAAAGCAGCCCTGGAAATATATTTTAAAAAGACAAAAAAGGGACTTGGCGACAGCTTGCAAAATGGGATGCATCAAAGCCAATTAAGAGATCAAAATATATGGAGCCAATATCAAAAAAGTGGGGGTGACAGTATAGGCAGCTTGGAAGCTAATTAGAATGGAGAGGTGATAATTGTATGCACTGGGGGAAGGCAAACTGTAGAGTGTTGAAGGGAAATGAGGCAGAGATTGAGAAGGAAAAGATCTCAAACACTTCTGCAGTGTGGTAGTAAATAGTCAAAAACAAAAATGTGAGAAACGAACCCCTTGGTGAGGTGAAGAAAATCTCTTTCATAACCCTAAGGTTCAGAGTGCGAGAGACTCTGTCAAGATCATGTTCTCTGAGAACCAAAAGTATGCTTTATTCTTATCCTCCATTCAGTCAAGTAATAACGATCCTGGGAAAGAGGATGCTCTGCAGGCATGTGATGGCTGCTTTTTCCTTTAAAGTGCCTTCAGGAAGTTGGAAGAACAGAGATTAGAGATCAAGCTCCACTTTCATTTCTAAACTGTGAGCTGGCCTGAAACCAATCTTTCTCCCTCCCTCTCTGTCTCTGTCTCGGTCTATGTGTCTGTCTGTCTGTCTGTCTGTCTCTGTCTGTCTCTGTCTGTCTCTGTCTCTCTCTGTCTCTATCTCTCTCTCTCTCTCTCTCTCTCTCTCTCTCTCTCTCTTCCTTTCTCTCTTTCTTTTGGTCTTACATAATCCACATTTTTATTATTATTTCTCCCTAATAAAGTTCAAACCCAGTCTAACTTGTGTCTTAGAAGTTCTGTGAACTCTTCTTCCATTTCTTACTCTGATGACATTGGTTGGAATGTTACTAAAATGACAGTCCTCAAACTGTAGCTACAAAGCAGCTGAAGGAGACCCACAAATGACCATGTTCTCTTGTTACAAACCCTTGGAGTAGCTGAACACAGACGTCAGAGCAGGCAGTGTGCATGGCTGAACCATGCCACAATCTGCTTAAACAGCCTTTCTGCAAGTCAGCCTCTTCCAAGTGGCCACTTCATGTTGTCTCTGGATAAAATAATTGGAAAGATGTTTGCTTCAAGGCAAAGATTAAATTGTTTTGTTTTGTTTGCTTCTTTGATTCCTTTATGCTTTTTTTTTTTTAGTACCAGTGTTCAAACTCGGGCCCTTGTGCTTCCAAGAGAGGTACAGTACCACTTGAGCTAAATCCCTAGCCTTTGCTTCTCTGATTCCTGACCAGGGCAGTATTATAATATATGAGCGTCTGAAATTATTATTCAAAGAAAAAATGTTAAAGTCACATTTTGCCATTTTTAAAACAAATTAATGTCAAAATTTTTTAGAAAGTATGCAATAGAGAAAAACAAAGTTGTAAAATATATTTGCATGTGTTTAGCAAAGGGAAGTTTAATATAGTGAAAGATATGTATTTTAATATATTAGCATTCAAAAGATATGCAGAAATTAATTTAGTGGTTGTCTTAGTTACTTTCCAATCACAGAGACACAATATCTGACACTCCCAACTTAAGAGAGGGGTTTTTTTTTGGCTGAAGTTTGTAGAGGTCTCAATCTGTGGTCCACTGGCTCCAAGTCAGGGTGGAATGGCAGAGAAGAAACAGTTCATGGTGTGACACAGGGAAGCACAGAGCAATCAAGGGAGGGGGAAAGGAGAAAAACTCCCATGATGCAATCCGCTCTCAAAATCCCACCTATGAGCACACTGAGTCTTTAGGGGGACATCTAGATACAAGCCATAGTAGTGGCAACCTGAAACAAGACAAAACATAATAGAGCTGCCAGTTTTCTTCAAATAGTTAATTCCTTTTGAGTAGAGACAACTCTCTACCACTCTAGAAAACTTTACAACTTTCAGTTCCTCTTAAATAAGCATCACCTACAGTCCAGAAAAGTGTTTATTTTGTGGTCTGACTTTGAGTGTGACCTAAATACCACGTGCTAAAAGGTTGGTCCCCAGCCTGAAGTTACTGACAGGTGTTGAAACTTTAAGAGGTCAGTACTCAACAGAGGTCTTTAGATCACCAACAGGGTCAGGGATGGGTAATTTCAAAGAGAATCCTAGAATTGCAGACTCCTCTGCTAACTCCTGAACTGTGAAGTGAGTGCTTGGCTCTGCAACTTGCTTCCCACCACTGTCACCCAGGACCCTTGAAATAGGTCTACCTGATCATGGACAGAAACCTCTGAAACTATGCACCAAAATAAACACTTTCTCCTTATAAGTAGTTATCACAAGCACTTTTCACAGTAACAGAAAGCTGGCTAGTGTACTGCCTCGGTATAACATATTTTTAAAAAATAAACAAAAGCCAAACAAGGGCCTGGGCTTTAGCTCAGTGCTTCTGGCATCTGCCTGGAAAGCATAAGGTTCACAGTTTGATCCCTAGTACCACATACCACAATGCTGGGCTCGGTGGCTCATGCCTGTAATCCTAGCACTTGGGAGACAGAGGCAGGAGGATTGTTGGGAGTCAAGGCTGGGCTGCGCTACATAGTGAGTTCAGGGTCAGCTTGAACTATAAAATGAGACCCTCTCTTAAAAAAATCACAACTAAAAAAAAAAATAAGCAAACAAAATACACCACACTGAAGACTCCTTTGTTGTCTGGCACGCAATAGATTTAAAATAGTTATTCTATATTTTTGCTTTTAAAAAAAGTTTCCCATGGAAGGGTACATCTATTTCCAATGAGTTCATCTTGATTCAACATGGAATAATCTATGAGAGGGAAAAATGAAATTCTACAGTTACCCTTGTGGCTGGCAGAAGACACATGTTCCTTGAGGAAACCTCGAGGATAGAAAACAGGACCAGAGCAGAGCCTGGCCATCTGGAGCTGGAAGCTCAGGGAAACCAGAGAGGCTGCTGTCCACTGACCAGCACTAAGGAGAAGAGATTGCTAACTCTTCCCTTCGGGCACTGAGTAGAACCGAGACTGCACACAGTAAGTGCCACGGGGAGGAAAGGCCACCTGCAAGAATTAGAATTGAATTCACACCGGGCCGGAAGTGATACTACTCTCAGTCAGAACAAACAGTTTCTGAGCCAGCGAATAGAATACTCAGAATGGCTCCACCTCATTGCAAGGCACTAGAAAAATATACAGCTGTGGTCCAAATAACAAATCCTCAAAGAAAGATCTGCAAGAATCAGTTGTGGAAGATGCTACTTGATTCTAAATAACTTATCCACATCCTAAATGGCTCAAGAATATTTATGGCAATATGTGATATCCAGAACACTTAACAAAATAAAATTCACTATGTCTGTTATTCCACCAGATTATCAGACATGCAAAGAAATGAGAGAATACGACCCACAGTGAAGAGAAAATGAATTAATGAAAACTGAAAACCAAGATTGATAAAAACATTAGCAGACTAGGATTTAAATCTTGTCAAAAATAAATTATGTAACTTCATTAAGCTACTGCAAAAATTGAACATGTTAGGTAAAGATATGGAAGATATTCTGAAAGATTCAAGCACACAACAACTACTATCTCCGAGAAAATAAAGGGCACTAGAAGGTATTAAAAGCAGATTAAAGAGTTGAGAAAAAAATTATGAGCTTGAAAACATAGCATCATTAAGCCCAAAGGGAAAATTTTAAAGATAAAAACAGAGTACCTGGTGAGGTAACATCAAGAATACTAATACATACCTCGAGGATATCCTCATAAGTGAAATAAATAGGTCACAGATAGGTACATATCGCATCTTTTCTCTGGTATGAGAAAATAAGGGTGTAAATGAGTCCTAGAATTGTATGTTATATATTGTGAAATATAAAATGCTCAAAATAAAATAGGGTGAAGGGGGGAAAATAATGAGATTATAACAAAAAAGAAAGGAAACAAATTTTATGTATATGGGGGGGTGGTAGGGTGGGTAGGGCTATGGGAAAAAATGAGAATTAAGTTGTGTCTTATACTGGTACAAATCCCCATTATGGAGTGCAATCATGATGCGTATATGTAATGTACCAATAAAGATTTAAAAAAAAAAAAAGAATACTAATACAAGTATATCAGCAGTCTCTGATTTTGAAAAAGTGAAAGAGGAAAAATAATAAAAGAAACAACAGCTGCTCCATAACAAATGATAGAGACAACTGACTTGGAATCAAAGACTCTCTTCTTCCTCAGAAAGCGATTTTTAGAATCTTTGCATGAGCCAAGTCCTCCGTTTTCCACTTCTTTCCCAAGGAGGCACAACTATGTGACCAGTTCCCACAGCCAGAGCAGAAGCAGAGCGTTGTGTGTCACTCCAGGGCCTGTCTCTGTCTTTTATGGGTTCTTTTCTCTCTTTCTGTGTGGCAACATTAGAAGTCAGACGACCACAGCAGGAGGCACCTGGGGAAGAAACCAATCTGACACATCTGGCTTGGCTTTGTCCGTGGCTCCTGAGAGGTAGCTTCCAAACTTTTGGAATATCCTGAGTGAAACTGTTATCACTGTTATGAGTGATAAATCCTCATATAATATATGCTACTGAGATGACTCAGAATGGGGGATGGTCATGCTAGAAATAGCAATGGTGTGATTAGAGCTGGGCTTTATTTTTCCCTTTTCTTTTTTTTTTTTTTAAACTACTTTTGTTGTGAAATAGGTACATTTTATATACATATCATGATCATACTCAGCATTGACATCTTGTACCCATATATGACATGACTTCTCATTTTTCTCATTCCCCCACCCACCCTACAACCCCCATCCCCTATGTGCACAAGCTTTGTTTCCTTTTTTTTGGTTGTTGTTACCATCACAATTTTTTCTTTTCCCTCATTACCCACCCCTACCCACATTTCCCTCTGAATATTTTCTATTTTACAATATCTGACATACATTCTAAAGCTCAGTTACATTTTCAGTTTCTCATCTCAGAGAAAAGATATGGTATTTGCACATCTGTGACCTATTCAGAGCTGGGGTTCTGAGCAATGTGATATCAATCTAATCTCCATGAAGGGAAAGGAAGGGAACATGGAGACTGAGAAACACCCAACGGCTCAATCATGTCTGTATCACGAGCCCCTGATAAAAACTAGACTTGGTGAAACATTCCTAATTGGCAATTCTCTGCGTGTATTGTCACACATTACTCTGCTGGAACCTCACAGCCCTTGTAATTTGTAACTCTTCCTTTGGCTAGTCAGTGTTTTTCATCCCTCTGTAATAGTGAATGTAGCACTTTCTCGAGTTGTGTAAGATGTTCCAGTGAATTATAAAACCTGAGAGAATCCTGGAACCCCCTAAATGTTTAGCCAGCTACTCTGAGTGGAAAGTGCCTTGGGGACCCCCAGAGTCTCATGCTATGCTTTGAAGGAAGAGCAGTTATCTGGAGGATGAGCTTGTGAAATCCAGCCCAACTCCAGGGGGCTAAGGCAACCTCCACCAGATACTGTGTCCTGAACTGCCAGATGAAAGCTATGTATCTTCCTGCATTGATCTGCGATGTGAGAGATAAACACATAGCTTTAAAAATCAAGCCAAATAAGTTTGAAGGATTTATATGCCATAGCAACTATAGTTACCCTATTAGTATCCTTCTTGTTTTCCCCAAATACTGCATTGTTTCTCTGTTGTTTCCCTCTGAAATTTTTTTATTTGCTTTGTCCAAAATTTTAGTCTGGCAACCTCACAGTTCACAGTTCTCTTTTATGCTTTATTGTTTCCCTTAGTACTTGTTATTATTGTTGTATTCTATATATTTTATGTATTTATCTGTTTTAATTTTCTGTCTCCATTAGCAAAATGTAAGCTTCAAGAAGCCCCAAATATATATCTCAGTTGTGGAAGATGCTACTTAATAAAAATATGAATAGATGTGCATAATTGACTGGTGACAAAGCAGTATAAAATGTGAACAACTGATTAGAATTTATTAAATCACAGTGGTCTAAAGGGTAGAAAATAAAGGAAGTCGATGGTAAAATTGAAAGGAAAAGATAAATGCCCAAGTCCTTTGGAGATGGAAACCACAGGGCTTAGAACTTATCTGGCAGCAAGGTCCTGAGGGAGGCACTCTTCAGCAACCAGGGTAACCAGGGAAATTAGGGAGCAGTTAGAAATTAGGGAAGTGAGGAAATAAGTCAAGTGTAGTGGAGCTATGATCGTTCAGGCTGTAATCCCAGCACTTGATGAAGCTGAGACAGGAGGACTGTCATGAGTTTGAGGCCACCTTGGCTACATAGAAGAGCAGAAAAGCTAATTTGCAGACATGGTATTTAAATGCCTTCCAAAAATATGAAACCAAGTTCTACAGTCAAGAATGTTGCATCTTGACTGTTTGCAAGATTTAGCTATCGCAAACTGTGCCACCATAAACACGGGTTGCATATATTGCTGTGGTAGGATGCTTTTTTAATGCTTGTCAGCCAATGAATGAATAAAGAACACATGAGGTTTTTTAAAACCTGGAGTAGTGCTCTGCCAAAAAGAAGGCTGAGCTTCAGACATTTCTAGCTAAATGGATGCACCTTGAGACCATACTCTTAAATGAAATAAATAAAACACATATCTTTAAATAATGCATTGTTTCTCTGTTGTGAGCAACCAAAAGTAGAAATGAGGACTAAAATGTAGCATATATATTGGGAAATGGGAATAAAATATCCAAATGCAAGGAGAGGAAGGGAGGAGGGAGGGAGAAAGGAAGGGACAAGAAAAAAAAATGAAAATAGGAAAAATAGAAACAAAGCTTTTGTCCACAGGGAGGAGAAGAGACTGGAAGAGAGTGGGAATGGCAGAAAATTAAATTAAATTTTTTTTAAAAAACTGTTGCAATCTCAAGGATAAAAACCCTTTAGGGGTTGGGGTGGAGAAGTATTGTGGGAGCAATTTCCGAAGTAAACAGGACTATCACAGGCTTATATCAATTAACTGATGAACTATATCATCTGACTCTGTGGAATGAGAAATTGTTAAACCAAAGAGTTTTATTTCAGAGTTATTTAACTGTTCCATTTAGTTTGTCTTTTTGAGAGTTGCAAGTGAATACTTTGGATGGGAGTGCTATGGAAATTATTTTGTTAGAAAATCTTAGACATAGAAAGGCATAGTTTAGACCAATAGGGATATTTACTAACTTCAGCATCTTCAAGGCTCTTGAGAATTGAATGGATCTTATCTTTATGGCTGAAAATAAACCTGGAGTACTTCATTATTGTTCCTTAATAACAAAGCCCTTTGGCAAACAAGCAGGCCATGAGCAGAACTTAAGACAAGTAATCACATCCGAACAGTGCAGACGATCAATCATCTTATATATGGATGAAATATTAAACATAATGAACATGTTAGGGGCTATCGATCTATTCCAGTCCAAGTCACAACAAAACACGAATGGCTTCTTAGTGATTGAGAGCATTTATTTGACCCTGGGGCTTATACACGTGAACAAGTAGAAGACCTTTAGTGTATACTTCCAGTAGAGATCGGGAAGCTGAACTCCCAGCTCACCAAGAGCACAGCGGGCTTCTGTTATTCAATTAATATGAAAGTTAGTGCTATAATAAGCTCTATATTTACAGCTGTCCCTACTTGCAACACAAATTGTATAACTTCAATTTTTATTGTACACAATGTGCCAACGGTCATGACCAGTCATCTACCTAGTTTCCATGCCAGAACTCAGACTATATCTTCTAGTTCTTCCTCAACTTCCTCGTATTTCTCTTTCCTACATTTGGTTTCCCTTAGCTCACCTACCCCATCCCCACCCCCGCCAGGCTGCTCACTGTTCCTGTCATTGTGCTGCTCACGGTTTATCCAGCACCTCCACGTGGAGTGGTCCTCTTTTTTCCCCAGAGAACCGGCCATCCTGTAACACAAGGTTTCTCCAAATGTGCATGGAATGGTGAAAATTATGTGAATTAATGTGATGTGGGAAAAGTGCCCTTCTACCCCAAATTTTTCATTTTTAACCACCTCCTTTAGAAGGTCTTTTCTTGATTTATGCTGATCAGCTGCATCCCAGCACTGTGTGGCTCTGGAGCCACAGTGTCTCATGCCACTAGATGATCTCATATATGCACCTGCAGGGTGACTTCACGTAAAGATGCCTAAGTTCCTGCTACATGAAGCTCATCAGACTTGACAATGATGGAGTTTACAGCTGGAGAGTTAAGCATCCCTGAGGATGAGGATGAGGAGACAGTGCCTTGCATTTCTGCGGATCTCTGCAGACCCACTATTATCTTCAGCCCATGGGCACATGACTCTGTCACTAGCTTTGTGTCTTTACTAATTTAAATGGATCGCTGTGGATCTGCTCCCACTCTGCACTCTTAATTTGGGGTTGATCTGCTTTACTCTATAATGCTGACAGCACAGTCAAACAGAATGATTGGTAACGTCACCCTGGGCCTTCTATCATTTTTATTAATACTCAGATTATAACAGATCACATCAACAGCTTTGGTGATTTTTCTTCACATTATAGTTTAGGAGCTCTTTTAAGTTCCATGTACCCTTCTGATGATTGGCCTCAATTTATTTGCATCTCCCTGTAAGCATGTGGTTTTCTCATTGCTCTCATGCACTGTGGAATCTGTTTTTCTGTCCCTTCAATATGGCCTTGGCTACGTAGGTTGCTTCAGCGAATAGCTCCACAGGATATGTGACACAAACAGAGGTGCAATAAGGGTTTGTACAACAGAACTCACCATTTTTTTCTGTCAGAACACCTTTCCTTACATGGATAAACCCAGCCAAGTGTGTTGGGTAAAAAGAAATCTCCTGAGAGAGCCCTATCCATTCCAGGCAGCAACCACCCTGGTCATCTCAACCAAGACCCTACACATCAGAAGGAACTTACTTAAATGACCCACCCTCAGCAACTAGGCCAGACTGAAAAAAAAAAAAAAAACCCATAAAACCAATGCACGAATTTATACTAATTTAGTATAATATACACTAAAATTCACTGGATTAAGTCACTGCACACTGAGGTGGTTTGTTGCTGAGCAAAAACAAATGGATCTGAGGGCCTACTTTGAAAGGTTTGATTTTTTTCATCACACTTCATTGAGCATAGCTAGATTGTCTCTTCTCTTAAGGTATTTTAATCAAAATGTCCATTAAAGAAATCAGTGTTCTATATTGAAGTTCTGTACACTGTACCAATACATATCAAACTTATGGAGAAAATGTCAGAGTCTTCATTTTATAGACATGGAAACTGGGGGTTAAGGAGGTCATCTAAATGCATCCAAAAAAAAGTCTTACAAATAGTAATAATAATGAATGTAGCTTTGGAATCCAGGACATGTATATGTCACTAGAATCAGTGTTTAGTCAGAAATTATCTGTTTCATTACCAGGAAGTACCAATAACGGCTACAGTAACATACACTGAATGTACATTTTCTTTCACTGTAGATTCTGGAGGCCTGAAAATTCAAGATAATTTCTCATTTGCCTTTTAAGCAGATAGTTGTTATCACAAAGATGTTTAATAAACACTTACTGAACTAAATTAACCTTAAACATTAAACTTATCTTCCTGATCCTTCTTTGTGATTTGCCTTTGTTCAACCTTTTGACTATCACCCCCTCAGTACAAAAGAAAAGAAATCAGTTATACAGAAATTATGTTTATTATAGCCCCAAGTACTGTGAAACATAGCATTCTTCAAGATGGCTTACGTATGCCTTACCATTTTCAGGATTCTGACCTTGGTTTTATCTGCTTGTTTTAATAGCCACAGATAATGCTTTTGGATAACCAAACATGTCCGTGGCTCACTCACTTCCCTAGACCTCAGTCTCCATTGGTTACATATGGAGAGTGAGTTCTAAGTAGGAGCTATAAATAGCAGCCTCTAACTTTACACAGGAATAGGATTTACTAAAATTTTAATTCTGGCGCAGTTTTCCTAGGTACATATCAAACAAATCAATCACTTTGAAACCATCCATGTTTTGCTGTCACGCCATTTAAATAAGGATCATGGCACTATGCCTGTCTTAAGTCTACTGTAGTACATTCAAGACTGAATTTTTTTTTCTCCACATGCACACTGCTGACAAGCGCTATCTAGTGAATTCTCACAGTGTCGTGTGTGTTTGGAGAAGGAAGAAATGACATCACTTATGTGAGAGATGAAGAAATGAGCCCTGAGAAGGGCTTTTAAAAACATTTCCTAATGGAACATGAGCAGCTATACAAGACAAAAGACACAACTTCCTTGAATAAAGTATCATTTTTTTTTTCCTATAGACAATCTGGCCTTGATTTAAAGTTGTCATGCTCTTCCCATTTTTTCCCAAGGATTTGGAGTTTTCAAGAAATGGATCTTGCTCCCAGGCAGTTTTCCCTTCGTTTAGAAGAAATTTAAATAAATCTATCATTTCTTATTCAAGTGAGCTTAAATCATTCTTAAAAATTAAAACACACTTGATTCCCAAAAGTGTTTAAGAATTTTAATCTGTCCTTTTCTCCCCATTCCTTAGTATTACTTTTCAAATGGTTTGGATTTAACCAAACCTAAAATAGATTTTTGCCAAGAATCTTTTCCCCCAACCCTTAATTTCTAAACCCATGTGTATTTTAAGGGAAATTTAATACATATGCTTCTAATTCATGTGCACTTAACTCATCAGAATGTTGTTTTGTAAGACTTGTTTGAAGTTTAAGAAGTCTTTTTGGAGCCTTCCTTTAATAAGCCTTTTCAAGCCTTTATTCTTAGAAGCAGGAAGTCACATTTTGCCAGGAGTAAATGAATTTCAACCCCCAAAGGTTCACAGTTAGTCCAAAACTGACGGCCAAGCCATTTTGTGAGCAATGTGCAGAAATAAGCTCTTTTGCCCCCAGGATAAAGTTCTTTGCTTTTTTTTTTTAGCCTCAAACTCAGAAACCTTAGACCTTTATCCTTATTAGAACATCTGAAAGTTGTCAGTGACATTTCTGAAAGAAATACATCCTAAAATTCCCAAAGATTTGCTGATATGTTTGGCTTATAGGCTAACAATATTGTTTCCTCAATATAAAAAAAATTAAAACATCTGAATAATAGAGATTGAGCCAGAAATGAATGATAACGTGAGGTGTGAAGTCAGATGTGCAGAGATAACATTTCCACAGATGACAGCAGCTCAGTGTGCAGAAACACAGGATAACGAAGACATTGATGAGTCTTTATCACAGGTCTGTGTGTCAGAGAATCTGACATACATGAAGTATGAGGACTGAAGAACTAAAGGGCTCAAGAGAAGGTGCTGATCAAAACACCACTAATGAATTTCAAAGGCAAGGAAGACAACAGAGAAATCGCAGCTTTGGAAAAAATACTTTGTCTAGGATAATATTCCTCCAAATTTATTTTTCACTTCCTGCTAATGGGCACAGCTGTTCTCTTTGGTTTTGTGTCTTAGTGTCCTAGGGCAGTGATGATGCTTGGGAAGACCAATCTTGTGTCTGCTTGGCCTAATAAAGGCCAGTAAAAGTCACAAAATACAAGAAGTCACACTTACCTTCAGATTTGGATAAATAATCTATCCCTGTTGAATAAAGCAATTAGCTTTTACCATTAGAAGCAGAATAATATACCCTGTACTTTTGCTTTAGCTTTTTAAAATATTTCAAATCTTTATAGCTTTATATGGGACAGAATATGCTTATGACTGAGTACCTATTATTAAGAAGCTGGTATACTACCTGGTCTGGAAGAACGGTCAGGTTAAGATATCTTTACTCATAAAAAGTTAAAAAGATTTTTCCCTGCCTTGAAGGGAGTTTTTGATCCATCTCTTGTTGAGAGGGAAGAGTGAGTGACATGGCACAGGAGGGGCTGACAAGGGGACAAGCCCCTCCATGACCTTTAGCAGGGGACCTCGTACACCGACCAACATTATTTTCTTCTTGTGCAATTTACTCATGAACCAAGACCCTTGATGGAAACAGAACTTTAATGAATGTATTATATTTGCTCCCCCTTTGCTTTACATTTTTTCTTTTTGTTGTCCATGACCGCCATCTGGTTTTATCCCTTCCTTTGCTGGGCTCCATCATTTTCTCTCTCTCTTTCTCTTCAATCTCCTTACAATTCTGGCTTCGCATCTACTTCCTCCCATTTGCATGTTTTGAAAATCTGTTTCTCTGTGCCCTCATCACATTCCATCTGTTCTTTGTCCCCAGGTTCACCTTTTCCCCTGCTTCTCTGACTGGTCTGGTCTGCTTTTTCTCTGTGCTGAAAAGCACAGGGGCAGCAGGTCCCCTTCTCTTTCTCTGTCTTTTTTTCCCCTAATATCCCCCTCAATCCCAAACCTCAGCTCTGCATAGTAAATTGGCAATGGCAGTAGGAAACAACCACATTAACTCTTGGTTGACAGCAGAGAAGACAGAGAGAAACCATCTTAAGGGCTGGCTCAGTGCACAGGCACAAATGTATCTGAGCTATTGTTGGGTCTGGTTGATGATGATGTTGAACACAAGGTTCTCACCTGATAATGTTGCACTGCCCTGTTCGGCCTCTCATTTTTACATCAAGAGCTTGATATAATCGATCACATGTCCCAGCTCATCATCTAGTGCAATGGCTTTGGGACAATCCTGCTCTCTCTCATTGCAGTCTTCCAGAAAAGTACTTACTATTTTAAGAGGCCTCTGTTCTGTGGTTACAAAGTACTTACTTTTAAAGAACTTCCTGTTATTCAGGAACTTCCTGCTGTTTTTGTTATTTGAAAAAGTCCTACTATGTACTACAGGCTAATTATATATGTTCCCCTGAACTTCTTATGTTGAAATTCCATTCCCAGTGTCATGGTACTGAGAGATCCTTTGGGAAGTGATCAGGTCATTAGGCAAGAGCCTTTGAGGGATGAGATTACTGTCCTTCAAAGGGGCTGAAGGTACTATAATTCTTCTCTTCTACTGTGTAATATTACAGGAGGAAATTGGATAGTCATGAATCAGAAAGTTGCCCTCAGTAGACCAAATCTGCAGATCCCTTGATCTGGACTTCCTAGCCCACTAGACCTTGGAATGGTGATGTGTGTGAGCCTCACAGCTGATGGTGGCTTGGACAGATCATCCAGAATGACCTGAGCTACTGCAACTCTGCTTGCTGGTGACCAGTCTCGTCCTTTGAGTGTTTAGTGGTACTCTCTTAGCTATGCCGTCTCATGACGCTAAGATTTTGCCAGTAGATTTCATTGTTCTCATCACACTGTAAGCTTTAGGAATATAGACACCGTGTCTCTTGTTTGCCTTGGAAAGCCACCAACCAGGTTTTGGGAATTATATATACACTTCTTGAATAAACAAATCAGCCCACTGTAAAGAAGAGATCATTGAGCATAGGCAATTTAAGTATCTAGCTCAACTACAGATAGCTGGAAACCAGGGGAGCTGGATACTTGTCCATCTTATTCTCTCAGAACTCATAAGCCATGAATTTAACCTCTAATTATTTTAAGAATAGCTTTCTTTGTATACAGTTCTAATATCTAACCAAACTGGTGAACAGTGACTGTAGGAAACAAAGACTTCTCACATGGGAACGGGGGGGGGGGGAATGCAGGCAAACACACAACCCCCAAGAAAAACTGGGGTGAATCAGTCTTACCTAACAGGTACCATGGCAGGATGCTCAAAGGAAAGACCCAAACACTCACATCATACCTCATGGGGAATCACTCATGACCAAAGGAGTGGATGGACCAGCGACTTTCTCCAAAAGTCATTTGCTGATTCATGTGTCAGTGGTTCTGAGATACACTTTTTAGAAAGAGAAAAAAGAACCTATTTTAGAGAGATTACAAACAGCTCCAATAGGGAGTTTGACAAAATGTTAGCCCCAGGAGAATGCTTTATCCTGAAAAATGTTCTTAAGTTTGTGTTCTTTCCCACTTCCCATGCACAGAGAACATCACCCCAGAGCAGACCCCTTTTCTCTTTCTGTTGGCACACTTGGGTCATAGTTTAAAGACTTCTATCTTTCTTTGAGGTTATTCAAATAAATACAATGTCTCTTTATTACCTAATCAGTATCTCCATAACCTATAACATTACTGTTAAATTGCTTGTCAAATATACATATATACTATAATTTAAAAAAATTCTAAGTCCTGTACACATGGTTATAATATACATTTATAGAATATAAAAGTATAGAAGTCACTCACTCTAATACTTCTACTGATCCAGTGACCTCTCTTTATTTCTATTTTCTTTTTATCTTGAATAGTCCTTTAATAAATGTCTTCAAAATTGCTTATATTGAATAATATTAGATATTCATCCTTTGCAATAAATCTTTTTATTGTGAAGATAAATTGTCCTACTGACCTTTATTTACATGCTCTGAATATTACAGATCATAAAAATAATTACTGAAAAGACAAAGTCTTGCCTTTCTTTTTAATTTACCAGTCAACTGTTTCTAGCATTAAGTGCAAATATATGTCAAGATTGTAGCTGATATATACATATTACAGGTATTTGTTTCATGTTGTTGACTATTTGCTACATCTTTACTTCAAAGAAATGGAATGAGACAGTGCTGATCATTTGCCCTGAAGGAAAATTAAGAGTTTCTTCCTTTCTTCTCTCCTCTGCTTTCTTCTCCCCATCCCCTCCTCTCTTCTCTTCTTCCTTTTCCTTCCCTGCCCCTCTCTCCTTTCTCTTCTTCTCTCTCCTCTTCCTTTTCTACTTACTCATTCCTCACTTTAGAACATGAGATGACCAAACATGAAAAGCATTGCTCAAAGTCTCACCAGGGGCAAACACAGAAAACAGAGATTGCAGTGGAAGGCCAAAACATTACTCATAGAACTGGAAAGATCATCTCCATTCTTGACCACCCCCTTTGTTCTTTTCACTCTTTTCTTTTTTTTTTTTTTTTTTTTTTAGGCTTTTTGAGACAGGGTCTCGCTTTTGTGGTTCAGGCTGGCCCTGAGCTCAGCCTCAAACTCACATCACAATCCTCCTGCCTCTGCCTCCTGAGTGCTGGGATTACAGGCGTGAGCCACCACGCCCGGCACTGTGGTATGTGGTACTGGTTGCTGCTGGGTGTGGGTCTCCACACCCAGTATTGTTATTGGTTACCGGGGAATCGAACCCGGGCCCTTGCGCTTGCGAGACAGGCGCCGGAACCACTGAGCTAACTCCCCGGCCCTTTTCACTCTTTTCTTGCATTTACTGGTTTAGTAAAACCAGGCCTGAAGGTATCTGCTGAAGGAGCCCACTGTTGGAAGCCAAGCGGAGCATTCTGTGTAGGTCTTAGGAGAGGAGCCATCTTGCGTTCTTGTTTCTTGCCCTCAAGTTCTTTCTTTATTTCCCTCTTTCTGAGGATGTTAACGGGGTGTCAAAGGCCTGGAGGTGCCTCCTTCTTGAAGTGAAACACTCAAAGCCTATAGGTACCTATGTTAAGTCCCAGAAAAGAAACTCTGTAGAGGAAGATTAAGCAATCTGAGCTCTAGATCTTAAGAGAAACATTCTTTTTGTGACACCCTGCATTATGTCAGACAGACTTTCTTCTCTTTTTTATAAAGAGAAACATCATGTCTGACAAGATTAAGTAATTTGCAGAAATAAGCAGCAGAGATTAACTGAGAGAGCTTACTAGGGAAAGGAATCAGAGATTTGAAGCTAAAGACCCACTTAATAATAGAAAATGTCATTTGTCTACAGTGCCACCTGCTATAAATCCCAGGGTAGCTAGTGTAGAAGGGTCTGCACAAGATGGAAGCAAAAAACGTGAACATCTGCTCCAGGTCACATAAGTCTTCTCTGAGATACAACCAGCAAAGGTATTGGACTTTGGGCTCTGCCTTGTGCGGAGCCTGTTATACACAACTGTAACTTATTCTGCAAACACTGCCATTCATTCTGAAAGTTACTAACTCAGGCCACCTGAGTGTTCACAGGATTCCTGGGAGCAGCCCGTCCACCGCTTCCTCTCCTGAGTTTTCCTCTGCAGCAAGAGAGATGTCATGTGTGAGACTCTCCAGGAACTCTGGGAGTCTTGGAAGCTCATCCAGGCTTTTCAGAGTGTATTTTTCATTGGTCTCATCTAACTTTTTCTGATATCACAGGTTTACATATGGTTTTCCATTTTCCCAAAGTAATTGAAGTTCTTTCTAACATACTAGATATTTAACCAGAATGATGAAAACTTATATTTTTAAATATACTTATTTACAACTTTTACTGTGCCCCACTATCCTTTTAAAAATAATCTCTTTATTATCTTCATGGCTAAAGAAATATGTTTCCACTTGATTATCGTATATTCAAGAATCATTATATATTTGCAGTTATTAAAATTATAAATGTCAGGAATAAAAGCTGTTTCTTTCAGGAATGGGTTTGAGATGTATCTTTCCTGCGGTCTTGTATTCAAGGGGCTGTTTCTGGAGTTTGTGGTCATAGGAAATGCTTCAAAGTAAAATGCTTCTTCTCTTTTCCCTCTTAATTATTTTTGGGGGGTGGGTACCAGGATCAAATTCAAGACCTTGCACTTGCCAGGCAGACACAGCACAACTAAGCCACATCCCCGCCCCGACCCTTAATGTGAAGGGGATCAAGGCAGAATCTGTTTTCCTTCCACGTGGTTTTTCCATTCCTTGAAACCTGTGTCTTTTCTTTCTGGGGTCCCTTGCATATGTCATTCTCCCTGTCCTAATGCCCTCCCTCAGCTCCTTGACCAATCTACTTACTCTTTCCCTTCAGATTATAGCTGGGTCATCATTTCAGCAGGAAAATCTAATCTGACCTCCAGCCTATCCAATGTTCTTGAACTCTTCTCAGTCAGGGTCTCACTTTGTAATTCAGGCTGGCCTTGAGTTCACCGTGTAGCCCAAGTGAGCCTTGAACTCACAGCAGTCCTCCTGTTCTGCCTCCCAAGTGCTGGGTTTACAGGCGTGAGCCCAGCATTGCTGTTTGTGGTTACCAGGGATCAAACTTGAGACCTTGGTCTTGCAAAACAGGCACCAGGACCACTGAGCTAAATCCCTAGTCCTTGAATTTCTGAATTACATAGCATTGCAACTGCTCCCTTCTTGGGTTACGTAAAAACGACCTCATGATGAGAACCAAATTCATTTTTGTCTTGGAGAAGCGGCATGGCAAGCATGGTACTATTGGGCTATAACCAGCCCTTATTTAATCTTTGGTCTATCACTGTTTATAGAACACCATCACATATTTCATCCCATCTGAGCCTCAAAACATTCCTGGAGTAGGCAGGCAGATGCAGGGAGTGAATGCTGTTTCTCAAGTGCATAGAAGATGAACTTGAGCCCTGTCCAGTGAGAGGACTGCAGTGATCAGACATCAAGCAGAGGCTGCCTGAGATCTGAACACGGGACTCCTGATGACAACCCTTCTACAGCTGCATCCCACTGCCCCTGACTACACGAGAAAGGAGATGTGATGTGCGAATTTTATGTCTTCTCCAGTATATTTTTATCATATTTTTTTAAAAATTGTATTATTTAATCTCTAGTGTGTTTTATGAAATGAGATTTTTCATATTGTTAGGGTAACTGTCACAGTATTTGATATTTGTATTATAGTATTTGAGTATTTGTCACAAAACAAATAAATACTCAGCCAGTTTCAATTTCCATAACAGCCGGAGGCAGTCAGAGTTGATTTAGTAGATAAGGGAGATTAGAAAAAGAGCTTTGGAGACAGCAAGAATCTAAAACAACTGCAAAGAAAATAGAGCGAAGGTTGAGACCAAAACAAATTTTTTTTTTCTTAAAACTTCCTCCAGTCCCATTAAATATACTTTAGTATACCAGATCTGCATTACAGTCCATCCATCACCACCTCTTAAGAGCCAGCTTTGAATTATGCAGAGATTTTGTGAACTGGAAGCTTATAATTTGGCCATAGTGCATATATTTACACCACACACACTAATACATACCATGACTTAAAGCTCTCTTTTCTTAGAGCAGGTTTTTCAGCAAACCATTAGCAACTGTCCATCCTTAATACTAGAGACAATATTTTAAAGTGATGATTACCTTGGAAAAATAACTGAATAAAAATAGAATTAAGAATAATAAACTTTCCTTAATTTTTAGCCTACTTATTGTCTGTGTTATATTATCTCATTTAATCTTCACAAAGAGCCTATGAAACCAGAGGGTACCATTTATTACTTATAGAGAAGGAACACCATTTATTACTTATATTTATAGAGAAGGATCAAAGCTATATAGTGGTGAGACTAGAATTAAACCTTTCTGTTCCTTTCTTCAGTATCATCTGTACCACACCCCACAGTCCTAAGACTGCTTGCTAGAGCTTTATTAACAATCTGCACTTTGAAGGGACAGGGAGAAGAATTACAGGTTCTGAGATAATTCTAGCACATTAGGAACTGGATAGGAGTTCTGTTTCATTGTCATATTAAAAATCTTGTGGAATCAAGAATTCTTTGCCTGAGAAAAATCTACATGACCGAGTGCTAATGCTAATGTTTTTAGTTCAGGTTTGCCACAACCCTCTGTCTGTTTTCTCTTTAATGTTAATTTCTAATTTGAACAACATGCTTAGAGAATAAATACTGAACTCAGACTATTTTTAAATAAACTTGTGGGTCGTTCAGTTAATTCAAGGGTGTATATATGTTAGGTTGACAGTTCTTAAGACTGGAGGAAGCCATTGATCTATCCCTATAGAAATAGTGCTCAAATCTTTTTTCAGACACACCCAGCCAGGATTGTGACATCGTATGCCTCACATGTGGCATCATGGCAGTGATGATTAAAGAGAAAAATAGCTTGTTGTAACAGCAGCTTCCTGTCCACGAAGACGGAATGTATGTAGACAACTTTGACAGGACTCCCAATCATAAAGTTGTGTGTTATAACATTAATAAGATAACATTGACCTTTGTAGGCAGATTTCTGTAAATCCAATCAGACATTTTAGTCTATTTCCCTCCACTTCCATACTGTCCCAACAAAATCTAACAAACACAGTACTTCCAGGAGTTTGTTACAGTGTAGCCAGTAATTTCGTTTGGTATTCAAAACCAGGTTAAGTAATACACACAGAATCACTAATCCACTTCTGCTATCCAGGGTTACAAAAGAACTGTGATTGATCTGCTGGGTTTGGTGGCGCCTATCTATAATACCAGCACATGGGAGGCTGAGGCAGAAGGATAGTCACAAGTTTAAGATCAGCCTGGGCTACATAATGACATAAAGGCTGGCTTGAACTGCAAACCAAAAAATAAAAATAAAGAGCTGCCATTGTAGAGAGTCATCAGAGTATCTGTTTATAGATTATGAAGTGTCAAAGCAGTCATATGTTGGTGTCTAATGAATTCTGGCATAGTATTAATTGCATAAATTAATGAATAATCAAATGACCTATGAGTCCATGACAATAAATGAATAGTATTTGGCCAGTCATTTTAACATTTCAGACATAAAAGAGGACAATTCTTATTTTACAGGGATATAGTATGTATTAAAGAAAATGAAGCACTTTCAGGTATGGCTTCACATGATGGATTCATCCTGAGATATGCATAGCTAGATGATTTCCTGTCTGTAAACATTACAGAGTGCAATGACACAAACTACACTGGCTGCAAGGTCACGCTATAACATCTTATTAGGTCAGTGTTGGCTACGCAGTCTGTAATTGACTGAAAGGTAGAGCACATAAATGTAATATCTTTTAAGAATATTTTTTTCTTGCTTTAAATGCTAGAGTGATATACTCATCATTATGAATGAAAATTCAGGGTAACATTTCTCAAACAGATTGGTTATACAATCCTATTCATTTAATGTAGGACTCCAAAAATAATAAACTCTGTTATTTATCAAAAAGAATCAGTTTTATAGTCCCAGTAACTGGTACCTACATGTATATGTTAACATGATTCTCAGTGCAAAGCTATGTCACTAGCTACCTAATACATGGCATTGGATGTAGGAGTTCTTGTCTTTTTCTCAGTTTTCTCAAGTGGTGATGATTCATTCATAGTATGTGTGTGTTTTCAGCATCTGTGAAGTTCTCCTGTGGGTCGCCCCTCTGAGAGCAGAGCTTTATAAGCTGAAATGTGAATGAAGTAAAGCAGTTGTTGAGAAGATCGGGAAAATATTATGTCCTTAATTACACCTGCACTTATGAATTTCATTGTTTAGAGAGAGGGAGATGTGGAGGCAATTAGAGAAGTTGCAGCATGGACTCTATGGATGAGGAGTAATTTATAGAGTTCACAGGGGCCTTAAGCTATTGAAGAAAATCCAAATACTAGAGAGACAGAGAAAACTACCAAGAATGTAATGATTGGTTGTGGAGGTCAGAGTTAAAATGAAATTATGGCAGTGAGTTAACAACATCCACATCAATATTGCTGCTGAAGGACACATCCCTGTTTGAAAAGCTATTTATGCAAAAAAATGAATGTAATTTTGTTATTTTTAACATAATAATTTAGGGTTTTGCTAAGTACAATATAAAGTAGTATAATGGCTACTAAGAGATTGTATTTCAAAAATGAGCTTGTTTAATTAGCCTTTGAATTTCACCAATACTCAGTCCAGCAATGAGTGCAATGTAGTGCATACATGCTGGAGCTTAGTGTGTGCTCTGACCAGGGTGGTGCTGGTCTCTTCTTTTAGGTATTGTTTCCGCTATGGAAATAACAAAAATCAATCTGCTTTCTGCCTCCTGACTCTGACTCCTCGCTCCTGGAGCAGATGCCAGCTTGCAATTTAACACCATTTGCACAAAGGCTGGCTAGTACCAGGCTGCTGAGTCCCAAAGGCTCTGGTCCATTCTGGCATGACTGAGTTTCAGGCAGAATAGAATGTTGTGATTCTTTTGTACGAGGAAGAGGTGTCTTCTCAGAAACCTCAATCAGAACACTTTTGGTGGTGTCTAACAAACAAGACATGGATAGAAGTGCAAGAAAAGACGGTCGGCAGCACCCTCTCTGTCCCCACTGGACTGGAAATTATGAACAGAGAGTTAGGACATGAAGCCATCCTAATAAGAATACACAGAATGGAAAGGTTTCAGTTTCACATTTTAAATATTATCATATAGGACATTTGCATTATTCTTCACTCACTCCAAAAATGAGTGATAGGAAATGCTGAAAGACAGATGGCTAGGTCTCATTTTGATGTCATTAAAAGAAAATTGCGCATATTTTGCTCAGTGCAATAATCTGAGAGATCATTTAGTGGAAAAGCACATTTACTACATAAACATTTTTCTGTGGAATATGTTTGGCCATAAATATTTTCATTGTAATTGAAGTTCTGTACTGTTTATGGAATTCATATTTTTAAAAATCAACTAGCTCACCTTGGTGTGTAAGTTGCTTTCATTTTTGTTGCTATTTCTGATATAAAAGCTAACATTTTACTAGGGCTTGTCAAGGGTTACATACTTCAGAGTGTACTTAACTCTTTAGGGTCTTCTGAAACTATAACTCATATTTCTTTTAGTGAATCTGCACCAACCAATTTATATGTAATGAAGATGTTGGTCTCATAGAAGTAAAGAGTAGAATAGAAGTTACTGGGGCTGGGGCAGTGTCAGTATAGGGGATATTAGAGATATATTTGAAGAATATGAAATTTCAGTCAGAGAAGAAAAGAAACTTCAAGAAACCTATTTTACAACATGGTGTCCACAGCTAAAAACATGTAATAGTCTTGAATATGGTAAGAAAGTGGGTTTTAGGTATTCTCACACAATAATAAGAGTGAAAAGTAATGTGTACGCTAATTAGCTCAATTTAGTCATTCATATATATCAAAATATCTTGTACACAACAAATATGAACAATTTTATTTGTCAATGTTAAAAACTCATGGCTTCATTGGTATTATGTGTAAGGAACACTTAAGATTTTCTTGATCTTTTGCCACATTTTGGAGCACTATAAATCAAACAACTAGGATTAAAGTTACTAATAGAGAGCTTCTCTGGGAGTTTCTGTTACTGTGCGATTTGACCATGTTGATGTAATCGACATCAGTGTTTTTCCTCACATAGAAAGTCATCATGTATGTTGGTTTTTGTTTTATTGTGATTTCACATAAATTTCAGGCCTTCTAGGACTAGACAAAGAATTAAATAAAATAACTCATATCTAATACCTAACAGAGTATAAACCATGTAAATTCTCAGTAAATATTAGTTTAATTCACACCTAGGATCATACCTTGGAATATGGTAATGCTGTTGAGCATTAGATAAACAAACTCCCTAAAACATTGTAGGAGACTATTTTTGATAAGATTGGCTAAGAGTCTGTCAATTTTGTTTATTCTTTCAAACAATCAATTCTTCTATTCATTGATTTTTATATCATTTCCTTAGCCTCCATTGGATTTATCCCTCTTATAATCCTTATAATTTCCTCCCTCATATGAGTTTTGGGTTTATCTTGCTCTTCTTTTTCTAGAAGCTTGAGGTACAGCAATAGATTGTTTATTTGAGCTCACTCTGTTTTCCTCATATAGGCCAGCACTGCTGTGAATTTTCACCATAGTACTGCTTTCACTGTGGCCCATAGATTCCTGTATGTTATAACAGCATTATCATTTAATTGTAGAAATGAATTTCTTCTTTAATTTTGTCATAGCCCAGTGGTTATTCACAAGAGTATTATTCAACTTCCATGTGTTTATGAAGTTCTTGGAATTTCTTTTACTATTTTTCTCCAATTTCAAAGCATTATGGTCTGAATATACAGGAGATAACTTCAGTTCCTTTGAATTTACTTAAACAAGTTCTATGAACTAGCACGTGGTCTGTTTTGGAGAATGACACATGTGCAGCAGAGAAAAAAGTGTATCCTGATTTTGTGGAGTGGAATATTGTGAAAACATCTATTAAGTCCAATTGTTCAAAAGTTTGGTTCAGTTCCAGTATTTCAGTATTGATTTTTTTTTGGTCTGGTTGATCTATTTATGACAGTGGAATATTGAGGTTCTCTACTACAACTGCTTTTCATGTCCATTAATATTTGTTCTATACAGTTGAGTGTGTTAACATGTTGTAGGTATATATTTATGATTGTCATCTTTTTCTTGGATTTTTCCCTATATGAGAATATTACAGCTATTCCTCAGACAAAGGACTACTGTCTAGAATATATAATGAACTTTAAAAAATCAGCTCCTCCAAATTTAAAGACCTGATCAAAAAATGAGCATCTGAATTGAACAGACCTTTTCAGATAAAGAAGAAAAAGCAGAAAAGAAATATGAAAAAAATTCAATATTACTGCTCATTCCAGAGATAAAGATAAAACAACACTGAGATTTCATCTCCTTCCACAAAGAATGGCTTCTATCACAAAGTCAATCAATAATAAATGCTGGTGAGGCTGTGGGAAGAAAGGAACCCTTCTCCACTGTTGGAGGGAAAGTAGACTGGTGCAACCACTGTGGAGATTCTTCAAAAAGCTAGGATTGGAGGTCTCATTTGACCCTGCTATTTCCCTGATGGGTATATACACAAAAGAATAAAAAGAGGGCTGGGGAGTTAGCTCAGTGGTTCCGGCGCCTGTCTTGCAAGCGCAAGGGCCCGGGTTCGATTCCCCGGGAACCACATAACAATACTGGGTGTGGAGACCCACACCCAGCAGCAACCAGTACCACATACCACAGTGCCGGGCGTGGTGGCTCACGCCTGTCATCCCAGCACTCGGGAGGCAGAGGCAGGAGAATTGTGATGTGAGTTTGAGGCTGAGCTCAGGGCCAGCCTGAACCACAAAGCGAGACCCTATCTCCAAAAACCTAAAAAAAAAAAAAAAAAAGAATAAAAAGAATCATATCACAGTGACATATGTGCATCCATGTTCATAGAAGTTTAGTTTCTGATAGCTAAATCTTGGAAACACCCCAAATGTCCATCAACTGGAGACTGGATAAAGAAAATGTGGGGCTTTTTTCATAAAATGGAGTATTATTATTCAGCCATAAAGCATGATAAATTTGAGTCATTTATACTCAGATGGATGTACCTTGAGGACATACTCATGAGTGAAATAAGACAAATGTGTGAATACCATATCATTTCTCTAGTACAGAAACTAAAGGAGTAAATAAGGTACAGACTATATAACTAATATTGTGAAATAAGAAGAAAGTGTTCAAAACAAGAATAGAAAGGAGGGATAGAGGAAAATAAGGGAAAGAAAAAACTGATAGTAAAAACTAAAAAATGGAAATAAAGCTTATGTAATAGGTACAAATTTTTAATGTTGAATGTGATCATAATGTATATGTTAAGTGTACAAATAAACTCAACTAAACAAAATACACAAGAAAATATCAGAGCCTGTGAATCATTTATTGGGGAAAGCACACTGACAATAGCTTTGTTTTGTCTTTCTTACTTTAAAGTTTCCCTGAATCAACAGTTAAATATTCGTTGACTCCCTACAAAATGTATAGAACCCTTCTGCATGCTTCAAAAGATCCAAAAGGTGCAAAAACAGTACTTTTCTTCAAGAAAGTATAATCTAGCTATAGAGACACCATATCCAAAAAAGAAAATATCTTTTTGGCAAAATGCAGTGGCCTTCTTCCTCAATTATTCTAATGGATCCATGTTCTCAATCATCACCAAAGAATTTAATCAAATATTAAAAATTTTTCAGCCATTCATTCTAACTTTTTAAAGAAAATAGCACTCAAGTTCTAGAGTTCAGGTCTCACTGAGATCTACAGATGAAACTTAAGGGACCTTTATCCAGTTCTTACCAGCACAACAGTCCCCCTCTGTGACCACGAAGAAATGGTCGCACCTTCCTGAACTTCGGTTCTGATTTTTAGAATCAAGAAGTCAAAGGTGAAAAGAACACAAACCTCTTTCACAGATGTAGTAGATGATCATAATTTTGTTGCCTAGAATATAAAAGCACCTTGAGACATTTTATCTTTGTTATTTTGATTTTGAAACATTCTGATTTCTCACTAGTACATAGCTAAAAATTACTCTTCCAAAATATCACAGTCTGCACAAATTTCATATGGATGTTCTTGGTCATATTGGCAAAAATCATAAATTACTTTTAAGAATGAATCAGAAAGTAGATAGAAGAGAAGCATACATTTCCTGTTCTTAGCTTGAGACTTTCAATCTATTTAGGAAAATTGAAACCAATAAATGGAAGTACATCCTTTATGTGTTTAAGTTAAATAATAATAATAGTAAATATTAGCAGCTAAACCCTGAAAAATATAAACATAGAAAAGGGCACCTCATCCTGTACAGGACTCCTGTGAAAACCGAAAGATTCTTCCTGAACTCCGGAAGATTCCCATAAGAGAATCTCAAGAAAACTGAGGTGAACGTGCAAGCAGAACACGTGCACGCTGGTCTTGATAGTCAGTTTTTGCCTCATGCCCTTTACTAGCAATTTCCAGCTCCTCACATTTCTCTGGGAAATCATGCTACTGCAACATTATTGACAGTTTTGATACAACAGTGGCCAAATGATTCTACATGTGATACCCATCCCCCACCCCCAAAACCCATTTCCTCATTCCTAGTAATTGAAGCCATGCGCATGGCCTGGGAAAGTCACTCTTGAAACACCTGATCACCTTCTCTTTGAGACTTAGTCATGTCTTCCCTGATGCAGCACCAGTGGCCATAATCTACTTGTGCTCACTTCTGAGTCAGCAAAGTTTCTGCCTCCTCAACCACAAGATCATATGCTGGTTCATAGGCTGGTTGCCTTTAATTTCAGAATTGCACAGTGGTACACTCAGACCATGAGTAATCATATCCAGGATTTCTTACCTGAGTACAGATAGAAGTAAAACTATAGAAATATTGGTGACATAACCACAAGGAGACTAACACTGAAGAAGAAGAAGAAGAAGAAGAAGAAGAAGAAGAAGAAGAAGAAGAAGAAGAAGAAGAAGAAATTAATAAGAAACAGAATAGAAATTATTACTACCTTTCAGTAATAATGCCATATTCCATACGCATTTGATCTTCAGAACCCTCCCCTAAAGCTATGCTTTCCCAAATTCAGAAGTGATTATGTTTGGGGGAGTAGGATTGGGTAGACAGATTTTTTTTTAATTTTTAAAAATGTTTTTCTAATTGAGATTTTTGTAAATTCTTTCAAGTAGAAGCTGAAAAACATGGGCAATTCAGTTGTGTCTGGCAACTGGCTAATGTCCAAAAGCAATCAGCATATTAGTAAATCCTTCCCATGTCAACCACCCTAATGTGCATTCACAGGAGACTGGTTTACACATTTCCTTGATGATGTCTTTATCAGAGCCAACTGCTGCACTGAAACAGTCCTGACAGTCTCACGGAACTGAGGAACAAGTGCCAATTCTACACAGTCGTGGCCCCTGGAGGACAGTCACTGTGAATTGCTTCTGTTTATGCTTCTCATGATGCCTTAAGTGGAAGCAAATTCAGTTTCAGTTCAGAGAGATTGTTGGAGCCTCCTGTCACTGAAGCATGGTAGACACAGCCAAAGATCCCTAGCAACTTGTCAGCAAGAGGTTGACACAGCGAGGACCACTCAGCTTCCAGTCTGCAAAGTTGTGCTGTATGCGATGAAGACTTGAGGAAGTTATTTGTTCATAATTTTATAAACTGAATTTTTCCCCACAGTTTGGAGAGATGCATTTCTGCCATGCAAGATTTATTCTATGGAAAGTAATATCTGTAGTTTCAGAAAGATGGAGTTAGCCTAGATAGAGTTTTAAGAAGCTGATAGCTTGTTGGAAGAAAGGGAGATTATTATTTCCTTTTTCTGCCCTGTGATGACTGCCTTCCATTTCCTCCTCCAGATATTTTCTTACCCTCTCCCCCAGGGTCTCAGTCAAGAAGACTGGCCAGGAAAAACATAACACTTAAATTTCAGTAATTTCTGGCTCCTGTTTGAAGGCAACCAACTGGAGATGATTGCAGCACATTAGAAGACTGGGAAAGAGGAAGAGAACAAGCAAGGAGAGAAGAGTATTTATTTCCCTGCTCTTGTCCTGGGAAATTGACTGAGGCTCATCACATCCCTTCGTTGAAAGTCTGTCCTTTTGAGTTCAACTGAACTTTCCCCTTCGGCCTAGATACATTAACACATATCTCCAAAATTATGCATTTTTCCCTGGGGAAATGCTACATCCACATCCTTCAAAACAACCCATTGTAAAGAACCTCTAAATGAACTATCCTCTCAGAGGGTAACATCTCCTTCTGTTGGAGCTGTCACTCCCCAACCTGTTTGCTTTCTCCTCGTTTCTTTTTTAGACTATGAATATGTATTTCCCCAGGTTAGATCCCTTGATCTTTACTTTTCTGCCTTCAACTTTTCTTCTCTTTCAAAAGGCTACAGTCACCTCTACTTTTACCCACTACTTCATGATAACTTCAGGCTACAACATTCCTGCTCCTCCTACTCTCCTAGGTTACGTTTCCAAACACAGAAAGCTACTGTAGTCAAACGGATTGCAGAAATGCAAACCTCTCCATGAACATAAGCTGAAAATGGCATAAATGGCTTTTGCTAGCTGCAAGTGGCTCTGATTACACAAGTTGTGCTACATGCAAATGAGCACTACTGTGAAGGCAACCTTGTCACTTGAGACTAATGTGTTGTAGGTGAAAAAAAATGTTCAGCGGTAGAGATTCCTGACAATTCTTACTATGTCAGTTGATATGAATCTTATAACTGACCCAGGAATAGTCATAGCAGTAACCTTTTTTCATTTATAGAATATGATCGATTCACTTGCCAAATATATTTAGAACTTACTGTATGTTGAGCATTATGTCTGGTTTCATAGATTCCAAGAATAAATAGCACACAATGTCAACTTTCAAGAACTTCTCAGTAGGGGTGGAAACAGAAACATAAATCAAAAGGGAAATACAGTGTGATAAGAGTAATAACAGAGAAAACATTACAATATTGCAGGAGCATACTGCAGGAGTCACTAGGTTACTTGGAGTGGTCATAGAAGTTTTCTCAGAGGAGACATTTCTTGGACTAAATGAACAGGAATGGGCATGTGTGGTAGCCAGCTGAGCATGTCCTCCTCAGTTTCAGATGGATACCTCAAACTCAATGAGATCCAAAGTATTTAGATTACTTTTCTTTTTTGGGTTGTATTTAGTCACCTAAGCTGAAAACCAGGACATCCACCTGATACAATCCATCAGTTACAAAACCTGCCAATTTAATTTCTGTAAAGGACCAGAAAGAGGGGGTCAACAAGGTGCAGGAGTCCGGAGTGGTGAGAAGGTCAACAGCCCAAGTGTGAGTGGTGAGAGATAAGGAGAGTTTACCTATATGTCTCCGGTCACACCCAAACATTCCCCTACAAAAGATACATCAAAGATAATCAATGGAAGATGTCTGTACCTTTTCAGACAATTTCAGAGACTTTTACATAAGACTGGGACTTTTCACACTGGTGTCCTGGGCAATTTAGATAGTCCTATCCTGAGGGAATAGTGGGGGAGTACAAACCTCAGAATCAATGTTTGTCTTGCAAGATGTTATCTATGGGAGTATGTTTTATATGGAAATATTTTAGTATATATTTTAAATTGGCATAAACTAATTTTACATGTTTATGTAGTAGTAGGACATTTTAATATATACATATAATGTGTTATGATCTTCCCAGGGTAATTGGCCTACATAGTACCACAGTTATTATTTCCCTGTATTGAGAATATTTAGAATTCTCCATAGCACTGCCCTAAAGTGTAAAACTCATTGCTGTCCACCACAGTTAGCCTCCTGTGCCGTAGAGCAATCTGACTGCATGTCCCTACACACAGCTATCCTATCCCCACTGCCCCATCTACACACACTTTTCTGTCTCTGGTAACTACTATTCTATTCTCTGTTTCTATATGACCAACATGTTTAGCCTCCATATGAATGAGATATGAGTATGTGTCTTTCTGTGCCTTAGTTCATGTAATAGATTCACTCATTTTGCTGCAAAGAACAGCATTCCATTGTTGGTACAAATCCCCATTATGGAGTGCAATCATGATGTGTATATTTAATGTACCAATAAAGATTAAAACATTAAAAAAAAAAGAACAGCATTCCATTGTTTCTTATGATGTAATTGTACATATCTACCATATTTTCTTCATCCATCCAACAGTCACTGGATACCTAGGTTGATTCCAAATCTAGACTATTGTGGATAGTACTACAGTATTCATGGGAATGTGGATATTTCTTCCCCATACTGATTTTCATCTTTTTAGATAAATGTCCAGCCATGAAGTTGCTGGATCATATATGTAAAATATCCTAAACAGAAACAAGTAAAGCATTACTGAGAAATCCTAAGACAACAGAAGTAACTAGAATGTCTCTGAGCACTTATGACACTAATCTATCTCTCAAGAGACAAGTTATTCCTCTTTACTTTCTATTTCTATGATAAAATTTTTATTAATATTTGAGAAAATATACAACATAGGTCATTTCACTTAAAGGAGATTGTTATCAAAACCAAGATTCACTGAAAGGTCTGCAAAACACTAAAAACTAAGACAGTCTCTTTGTAATTGATAGTAATTTTTTTTCAAAAAATCAATCCACGAAGATTATATTATTGTTGATGAGAAGCTGATGCAATTGGAATACAGCATTAAAGATACAAGCAAAATTCACAAATGACTTAGGATATGGAACAAAATTTTAATGTTTAATGCCAACTGAATGAGATTGCTGCTCTTCAACTTTTATTCATTTTGCAAAGTAACTAAATCCAAATGTGAATGTTTTAAAAGTGCTTATGCTGAGGAAAATCTAGTGTTCTTTCCTTTCACATCAGCAGCAAGAGCCTGGTAATCACTGCTGTCACTGGGGTGTTACACTGCGTCGATCCACGCACTGAACTCTGATGATATTGATTTGTGCCTGAGGCTCGAGTGGAGTTTAGAGAACAGTCCCACACTCCCAAGAGTGGGTGCCCTTTGCTCTGGATGTCTCACTGTTCCAATAAAATGCAGCACAACTTGGAAAATAGGAGTAGGTCATGACCTTATATATTTTAGTTTATCATATGCTAGTTCCTTATTTATAAAACAAATTTTCTTGGGGCCATTAAAGAATCCATGAAAATGTACTAAACATATATCCTGGGGCAGAAGGAAGACAAACCTGATCTTGATTCTTCAGATGAGAAAAGCTAAAGCAAAACATCAAAAACTATCTAAGATAACTCTCCTCCCACCTCCTTCTTCCCCTCTTCATTGCCCTCTCCCTTTCCCTTTCCATAACACACACACACACACACACACACACACACACACACACACACA